>JASGCC010000897.1:0-49808 GCA_030067915.1 Hydractinia echinata | reverse complement strand
GGGAAATCGCGCGGTTTTTGGTTGCCGGAGATTAAAACTGCTTTCATTCGGCGTCTCATCAAAAATGAAAATATTTTTGAAAACTACAAGTCTCATGGGTTTTAGTGGTGAAAAAATAATTTTAAAAATCGTTCGGGAAATGAGTTTACTCCCTGCTTACTTTCTTTGTATACATTCGACTATACGGGATTTACGGGAAATCGCGGGTTTTCGGTTGCCGGCGATTAAACTGCTTTCATTCGGCGTCTCATCAAAAATGAAAATATTTTTGAAAACTACAAGTCTCATGGGTTTTAGTGGTGAAAAAATAATTTTAAAAATCGTTCGGGAAATGAGTTTACTCCCTGCTTACTTTCTTTGTATACATTCGACTATACGGGATTTACGGGAAATCGCGGGTTTTCGGTTGCCGGCGATTAAACTGCTTTCATTCGGCGTCTCATCAAAAATGAAAATATTTTTGAAAACTACAAGTCTCATGGGTTTTAGTGGTGAAAAAATAATTTTAAAAATCGTTCGGGAAATGAGTTTACTCCCTGCTTACTTTCTTTGTATACATTCGACTATACGGGAATTTACGGGAAATCGCGGGTTTTCGGTTGCCGGCGATTAAACTGCTTTCATTCGGCGTCTCATCAAAAATGAAAATATTTTTGAAAACTACAAGTCTCATGGGTTTTAGTGGTGAAAAAATAATTTTAAAAATCGTTCGGGAAATGAGTTTACTCCCTGCTTACTTTCTTTGTATACATTCGACTATACGGGATTTACGGGAAATCGCGGGTTTTCGGTTGCCGGCGATTAAACTGCTTTCATTCGGCGTCTCATCAAAAATGAAAATATTTTTGAAAACTACAAGTCTCATGGGTTTTAGTGGTGAAAAAATAATTTTAAAAATCGTTCGGGAAATGAGTTTACTCCCTGCTTACTTTCTTTGTATACATTCGACTATACGGGATTTACGGGAAATCGCGGGTTTTCGGTTGCCGGCGATTAAACTGCTTTCATTCGGCGTCTCATCAAAAATGAAAATATTTTTGAAAACTACAAGTCTCATGGGTTTTAGTGGTGAAAAAATAATTTTAAAAATCGTTCGGGAAATGAGTTTACTCCCTGCTTACTTTCTTTGTATACATTCGACTATACGGGATTTACGGGAAATCGCGGGTTTTCGGTTGCCGGCGATTAAACTGCTTTCATTCGGCGTCTCATCAAAAATGAAAATATTTTTGAAAACTACAAGTCTCATGGGTTTTAGTGGTGAAAAAATAATTTTAAAAATCGTTCGGGAAATGAGTTTACTCCCTGCTTACTTTCTTTGTATACATTCGACTATACGGGATTTACGGGAAATCGCGGGTTTTCGGTTGCCGGCGATTAAACTGCTTTCATTCGGCGTCTCATCAAAAATGAAAATATTTTTGAAAACTACAAGTCTCATGGGTTTTAGTGGTGAAAAAATAATTTTAAAAATCGTTCGGGAAATGAGTTTACTCCCTGCTTACTTTCTTTGTATACATTCGACTATACGGGATTTACGGGAAATCGCGGGTTTTCGGTTGCCGGCGATTAAACTGCTTTCATTCGGCGTCTCATCAAAAATGAAAATATTTTTGAAAACTACAAGTCTCATGGGTTTTAGTGGTGAAAAAATAATTTTAAAAATCGTTCGGGAAATGAGTTTACTCCCTGCTTACTTTCTTTGTATACATTCGACTATACGGGATTTACGGGAAATCGCGGGTTTTCGGTTGCCGGCGATTAAACTGCTTTCATTCGGCGTCTCATCAAAAATGAAAATATTTTTGAAAACTACAAGTCTCATGGGTTTTAGTGGTGAAAAAATAATTTTAAAAATCGTTCGGGAAATGAGTTTACTCCCTGCTTACTTTCTTTGTATACATTCGACTATACGGGATTTACGGGAAATCGCGGGTTTTCGGTTGCCGGCGATTAAACTGCTTTCATTCGGCGTCTCATCAAAAATGAAAATATTTTTGAAAACTACAAGTCTCATGGGTTTTAGTGGTGAAAAAATAATTTTAAAAATCGTTCGGGAAATGAGTTTACTCCCTGCTTACTTTCTTTGTATACATTCGACTATACGGGAATTTACGGGAAATCGCGGGTTTTCGGTTGCCGGCGATTAAACTGCTTTCATTCGGCGTCTCATCAAAAATGAAAATATTTTTGAAAACTACAAGTCTCATGGGTTTTAGTGGTGAAAAAATAATTTTAAAAATCGTTCGGGAAATGAGTTTACTCCCTGCTTACTTTCTTTGTATACATTCGACTATACGGGATTTACGGGAAATCGCGGGTTTTCGGTTGCCGGCGATTAAACTGCTTTCATTCGGCGTCTCATCAAAAATGAAAATATTTTTGAAAACTACAAGTCTCATGGGTTTTAGTGGTGAAAAAATAATTTTAAAAATCGTTCGGGAAATGAGTTTACTCCCTGCTTACTTTCTTTGTATACATTCGACTATACGGGATTTACGGGAAATCGCGGGTTTTCGGTTGCCGGCGATTAAACTGCTTTCATTCGGCGTCTCATCAAAAATGAAAATATTTTTGAAAACTACAAGTCTCATGGGTTTTAGTGGTGAAAAAATAATTTTAAAAATCGTTCGGGAAATGAGTTTACTCCCTGCTTACTTTCTTTGTATACATTCGACTATACGGGATTTACGGGAAATCGCGGGTTTTCGGTTGCCGGCGATTAAACTGCTTTCATTCGGCGTCTCATCAAAAATGAAAATATTTTTGAAAACTACAAGTCTCATGGGTTTTAGTGGTGAAAAAATAATTTTAAAAATCGTTCGGGAAATGAGTTTACTCCCTGCTTACTTTCTTTGTATACATTCGACTATACGGGATTTACGGGAAATCGCGGGTTTTCGGTTGCCGGCGATTAAACTGCTTTCATTCGGCGTCTCATCAAAAATGAAAATATTTTTGAAAACTACAAGTCTCATGGGTTTTAGTGGTGAAAAAATAATTTTAAAAATCGTTCGGGAAATGAGTTTACTCCCTGCACTTTCTTTGTATACATTCGACTATACGGGATTTACGGGAAATCGCGGGTTTTCGGTTGCCGGCGATTAAACTGCTTTCATTCGGCGTCTCATCAAAAATGAAAATATTTTTGAAAACTACAAGTCTCATGGGTTTTAGTGGTGAAAAAATAATTTTAAAAATCGTTCGGGAAATGAGTTTACTCCCTGCTTACTTTCTTTGTATACATTCGACTATACGGGACCGGGATTTACGGGAAATCGCGGGTTTTCGGTTGCCGGCGATTAAACTGCTTTCATTCGGCGTCTCATCAAAAATGAAAAATTTTTGAAAACTACAAGTCTCATGGGTTTTAGTGGTGAAAAAATAATTTTAAAAATCGTTCGGGAAATGAGTTTACTCCCTGCTTACTTTCTTTGTATACATTCGACTATACGGGATTTACGGGAAATCGCGGGTTTGCGGTTGCCGGCGATTAAACTGCTTTCATTCGGCGTCTCATCAAAAATGAAAATATTTTTGAAAACTACAAGTCTCATGGGTTTTAGTGGTGAAAAAATAATTTTAAAAATCGTTCGGGAAATGAGTTTACTCCCTGCTTACTTTCTTTGTATACATTCGACTATACGGGATTTACGGGAAATCGCGGGTTTTCGGTTGCCGGCGATTAAACTGCTTTCATTCGGCGTCTCATCAAAAATGAAAATATTTTTGAAAACTACAAGTCTCATGGGTTTTAGTGGTGAAAAAATAATTTTAAAAATCGTTCGGGAAATGAGTTTACTCCCTGCTTACTTTCTTTGTATACATTCGACTATACGGGATTTACGGGAAATCGCGGGTTTTCGGTTGCCGGCGATTAAACTGCTTTCATTCGGCGTCTCATCAAAAATGAAAATATTTTTGAAAACTACAAGTCTCATGGGTTTTAGTGGTGAAAAAATAATTTTAAAAATCGTTCGGGAAATGAGTTTACTCCCTGCTTACTTTCTTTGTATACATTCGACTATACGGGATTTACGGGAAATCGCGGGTTTTCGGTTGCCGGCGATTAAACTGCTTTCATTCGGCGTCTCATCAAAAATGAAAATATTTTTGAAAACTACAAGTCTCATGGGTTTTAGTGGTGAAAAAATAATTTTAAAAATCGTTCGGGAAATGAGTTTACTCCCTGCTTACTTTCTTTGTATACATTCGACTATACGGGATTTACGGGAAATCGCGGGTTTTCGGTTGCCGGCGATTAAACTGCTTTCATTCGGCGTCTCATCAAAAATGAAAATATTTTTGAAAACTACAAGTCTCATGGGTTTTAGTGGTGAAAAAATAATTTTAAAAATCGTTCGGGAAATGAGTTTACTCCCTGCTTACTTTCTTTGTATACATTCGACTATACGGGATTTACGGGAAATCGCGGGTTTTCGGTTGCCGGCGATTAAACTGCTTTCATTCGGCGTCTCATCAAAAATGAAAATATTTTTGAAAACTACAAGTCTCATGGGTTTTAGTGGTGAAAAAATAATTTTAAAAATCGTTCGGGAAATGAGTTTACTCCCTGCTTACTTTCTTTGTATACATTCGACTATACGGGATTTACGGGAAATCGCGGGTTTTCGGTTGCCGGCGATTAAACTGCTTTCATTCGGCGTCTCATCAAAAATGAAAATATTTTTGAAAACTACAAGTCTCATGGGTTTTAGTGGTGAAAAAATAATTTTAAAAATCGTTCGGGAAATGAGTTTACTCCCTGCTTACTTTCTTTGTATACATTCGACTATACGGGAATTTACGGGAAATCGCGGGTTTTCGGTTGCCGGCGATTAAACTGCTTTCATTCGGCGTCTCATCAAAAATGAAAATATTTTTGAAAACTACAAGTCTCATGGGTTTTAGTGGTGAAAAAATAATTTTAAAAATCGTTCGGGAAATGAGTTTACTCCCTGCTTACTTTCTTTGTATACATTCGACTATACGGGATTTACGGGAAATCGCGGGTTTTCGGTTGCCGGCGATTAAACTGCTTTCATTCGGCGTCTCATCAAAAATGAAAATATTTTTGAAAACTACAAGTCTCATGGGTTTTAGTGGTGAAAAAATAATTTTAAAAATCGTTCGGGAAATGAGTTTACTCCCTGCTTACTTTCTTTGTATACATTCGACTATACGGGATTTACGGGAAATCGCGGGTTTTCGGTTGCCGGCGATTAAACTGCTTTCATTCGGCGTCTCATCAAAAATGAAAATATTTTTGAAAACTACAAGTCTCATGGGTTTTAGTGGTGAAAAAATAATTTTAAAAATCGTTCGGGAAATGAGTTTACTCCCTGCTTACTTTCTTTGTATACATTCGACTATACGGGATTTACGGGAAATCGCGGGTTTTCGGTTGCCGGCGATTAAACTGCTTTCATTCGGCGTCTCATCAAAAATGAAAATATTTTTGAAAACTACAAGTCTCATGGGTTTTAGTGGTGAAAAAATAATTTTAAAAATCGTTCGGGAAATGAGTTTACTCCCTGCTTACTTTCTTTGTATACATTCGACTATACGGGATTTACGGGAAATCGCGGGTTTTCGGTTGCCGGCGATTAAACTGCTTTCATTCGGCGTCTCATCAAAAATGAAAATATTTTTGAAAACTACAAGTCTCATGGGTTTTAGTGGTGAAAAAATAATTTTAAAAATCGTTCGGGAAATGAGTTTACTCCCTGCTTACTTTCTTTGTATACATTCGACTATACGGGATTTACGGGAAATCGCGGGTTTTCGGTTGCCGGCGATTAAACTGCTTTCATTCGGCGTCTCATCAAAAATGAAAATATTTTTGAAAACTACAAGTCTCATGGGTTTTAGTGGTGAAAAAATAATTTTAAAAATCGTTCGGGAAATGAGTTTACTCCCTGCTTACTTTCTTTGTATACATTCGACTATACGGGATTTACGGGAAATCGCGGGTTTTCGGTTGCCGGCGATTAAACTGCTTTCATTCGGCGTCTCATCAAAAATGAAAATATTTTTGAAAACTACAAGTCTCATGGGTTTTAGTGGTGAAAAAATAATTTTAAAAATCGTTCGGGAAATGAGTTTACTCCCTGCTTACTTTCTTTGTATACATTCGACTATACGGGATTTACGGGAAATCGCGGGTTTTCGGTTGCCGGCGATTAAACTGCTTTCATTCGGCGTCTCATCAAAAATGAAAATATTTTTGAAAACTACAAGTCTCATGGGTTTTAGTGGTGAAAAAATAATTTTAAAAATCGTTCGGGAAATGAGTTTACTCCCTGCTTACTTTCTTTGTATACATTCGACTATACGGGATTTACGGGAAATCGCGGGTTTTCGGTTGCCGGCGATTAAACTGCTTTCATTCGGCGTCTCATCAAAAATGAAAATATTTTTGAAAACTACAAGTCTCATGGGTTTTAGTGGTGAAAAAATAATTTTAAAAATCGTTCGGGAAATGAGTTTACTCCCTGCTTACTTTCTTTGTATACATTCGACTATACGGGATTTACGGGAAATCGCGGGTTTTCGGTTGCCGGCGATTAAACTGCTTTCATTCGGCGTCTCATCAAAAATGAAAATATTTTTGAAAACTACAAGTCTCATGGGTTTTAGTGGTGAAAAAATAATTTTAAAAATCGTTCGGGAAATGAGTTTACTCCCTGCTTACTTTCTTTGTATACATTCGACTATACGGGATTTACGGGAAATCGCGGGTTTTCGGTTGCCGGCGATTAAACTGCTTTCATTCGGCGTCTCATCAAAAATGAAAATATTTTTGAAAACTACAAGTCTCATGGGTTTTAGTGGTGAAAAAATAATTTTAAAAATCGTTCGGGAAATGAGTTTACTCCCTGCTTACTTTCTTTGTATACATTCGACTATACGGGATTTACGGGAAATCGCGGGTTTTCGGTTGCCGGCGATTAAACTGCTTTCATTCGGCGTCTCATCAAAAATGAAAATATTTTTGAAAACTACAAGTCTCATGGGTTTTAGTGGTGAAAAAATAATTTTAAAAATCGTTCGGGAAATGAGTTTACTCCCTGCTTACTTTCTTTGTATACATTCGACTATACGGGATTTACGGGAAATCGCGGGTTTTCGGTTGCCGGCGATTAAACTGCTTTCATTCGGCGTCTCATCAAAAATGAAAATATTTTTGAAAACTACAAGTCTCATGGGTTTTAGTGGTGAAAAAATAATTTTAAAAATCGTTCGGGAAATGAGTTTACTCCCTGCTTACTTTCTTTGTATACATTCGACTATACGGGATTTACGGGAAATCGCGGGTTTTCGGTTGCCGGCGATTAAACTGCTTTCATTCGGCGTCTCATCAAAAATGAAAATATTTTTGAAAACTACAAGTCTCATGGGTTTTAGTGGTGAAAAAATAATTTTAAAAATCGTTCGGGAAATGAGTTTACTCCCTGCTTACTTTCTTTGTATACATTCGACTATACGGGATTTACGGGAAATCGCGGGTTTTCGGTTGCCGGCGATTAAACTGCTTTCATTCGGCGTCTCATCAAAAATGAAAATATTTTTGAAAACTACAAGTCTCATGGGTTTTAGTGGTGAAAAAATAATTTTAAAAATCGTTCGGGAAATGAGTTTACTCCCTGCTTACTTTCTTTGTATACATTCGACTATACGGGATTTACGGGAAATCGCGGGTTTTCGGTTGCCGGCGATTAAACTGCTTTCATTCGGCGTCTCATCAAAAATGAAAATATTTTTGAAAACTACAAGTCTCATGGGTTTTAGTGGTGAAAAAATAATTTTAAAAATCGTTCGGGAAATGAGTTTACTCCCTGCTTACTTTCTTTGTATACATTCGACTATACGGGATTTACGGGAAATCGCGGGTTTTCGGTTGCCGGCGATTAAACTGCTTTCATTCGGCGTCTCATCAAAAATGAAAATATTTTTGAAAACTACAAGTCTCATGGGTTTTAGTGGTGAAAAAATAATTTTAAAAATCGTTCGGGAAATGAGTTTACTCCCTGCTTACTTTCTTTGTATACATTCGACTATACGGGATTTACGGGAAATCGCGGGTTTTCGGTTGCCGGCGATTAAACTGCTTTCATTCGGCGTCTCATCAAAAATGAAAATATTTTTGAAAACTACAAGTCTCATGGGTTTTAGTGGTGAAAAAATAATTTTAAAAATCGTTCGGGAAATGAGTTTACTCCCTGCTTACTTTCTTTGTATACATTCGACTATACGGGATTTACGGGAAATCGCGGGTTTTCGGTTGCCGGCGATTAAACTGCTTTCATTCGGCGTCTCATCAAAAATGAAAATATTTTTGAAAACTACAAGTCTCATGGGTTTTAGTGGTGAAAAAATAATTTTAAAAATCGTTCGGGAAATGAGTTTACTCCCTGCTTACTTTCTTTGTATACATTCGACTATACGGGATTTACGGGAAATCGCGGGTTTTCGGTTGCCGGCGATTAAACTGCTTTCATTCGGCGTCTCATCAAAAATGAAAATATTTTTGAAAACTACAAGTCTCATGGGTTTTAGTGGTGAAAAAATAATTTTAAAAATCGTTCGGGAAATGAGTTTACTCCCTGCTTACTTTCTTTGTATACATTCGACTATACGGGATTTACGGGAAATCGCGGGTTTTCGGTTGCCGGCGATTAAACTGCTTTCATTCGGCGTCTCATCAAAAATGAAAATATTTTTGAAAACTACAAGTCTCATGGGTTTTAGTGGTGAAAAAATAATTTTAAAAATCGTTCGGGAAATGAGTTTACTCCCTGCTTACTTTCTTTGTATACATTCGACTATACGGGATTTACGGGAAATCGCGGGTTTTCGGTTGCCGGCGATTAAACTGCTTTCATTCGGCGTCTCATCAAAAATGAAAATATTTTTGAAAACTACAAGTCTCATGGGTTTTAGTGGTGAAAAAATAATTTTAAAAATCGTTCGGGAAATGAGTTTACTCCCTGCTTACTTTCTTTGTATACATTCGACTATACGGGATTTACGGGAAATCGCGGGTTTTCGGTTGCCGGCGATTAAACTGCTTTCATTCGGCGTCTCATCAAAAATGAAAATATTTTTGAAAACTACAAGTCTCATGGGTTTTAGTGGTGAAAAAATAATTTTAAAAATCGTTCGGGAAATGAGTTTACTCCCTGCTTACTTTCTTTGTATACATTCGACTATACGGGATTTACGGGAAATCGCGGGTTTTCGGTTGCCGGCGATTAAACTGCTTTCATTCGGCGTCTCATCAAAAATGAAAATATTTTTGAAAACTACAAGTCTCATGGGTTTTAGTGGTGAAAAAATAATTTTAAAAATCGTTCGGGAAATGAGTTTACTCCCTGCTTACTTTCTTTGTATACATTCGACTATACGGGATTTACGGGAAATCGCGGGTTTTCGGTTGCCGGCGATTAAACTGCTTTCATTCGGCGTCTCATCAAAAATGAAAATATTTTTGAAAACTACAAGTCTCATGGGTTTTAGTGGTGAAAAAATAATTTTAAAAATCGTTCGGGAAATGAGTTTACTCCCTGCTTACTTTCTTTGTATACATTCGACTATACGGGATTTACGGGAAATCGCGGGTTTTCGGTTGCCGGCGATTAAACTGCTTTCATTCGGCGTCTCATCAAAAATGAAAATATTTTTGAAAACTACAAGTCTCATGGGTTTTAGTGGTGAAAAAATAATTTTAAAAATCGTTCGGGAAATGAGTTTACTCCCTGCTTACTTTCTTTGTATACATTCGACTATACGGGATTTACGGGAAATCGCGGGTTTTCGGTTGCCGGCGATTAAACTGCTTTCATTCGGCGTCTCATCAAAAATGAAAATATTTTTGAAAACTACAAGTCTCATGGGTTTTAGTGGTGAAAAAATAATTTTAAAAATCGTTCGGGAAATGAGTTTACTCCCTGCTTACTTTCTTTGTATACATTCGACTATACGGGATTTACGGGAAATCGCGGGTTTTCGGTTGCCGGCGATTAAACTGCTTTCATTCGGCGTCTCATCAAAAATGAAAATATTTTTGAAAACTACAAGTCTCATGGGTTTTAGTGGTGAAAAAATAATTTTAAAAATCGTTCGGGAAATGAGTTTACTCCCTGCTTACTTTCTTTGTATACATTCGACTATACGGGATTTACGGGAAATCGCGGGTTTTCGGTTGCCGGCGATTAAACTGCTTTCATTCGGCGTCTCATCAAAAATGAAAATATTTTTGAAAACTACAAGTCTCATGGGTTTTAGTGGTGAAAAAATAATTTTAAAAATCGTTCGGGAAATGAGTTTACTCCCTGCTTACTTTCTTTGTATACATTCGACTATACGGGATTTACGGGAAATCGCGGGTTTTCGGTTGCCGGCGATTAAACTGCTTTCATTCGGCGTCTCATCAAAAATGAAAATATTTTTGAAAACTACAAGTCTCATGGGTTTTAGTGGTGAAAAAATAATTTTAAAAATCGTTCGGGAAATGAGTTTACTCCCTGCTTACTTTCTTTGTATACATTCGACTATACGGGATTTACGGGAAATCGCGGGTTTTCGGTTGCCGGCGATTAAACTGCTTTCATTCGGCGTCTCATCAAAAATGAAAATATTTTTGAAAACTACAAGTCTCATGGGTTTTAGTGGTGAAAAAATAATTTTAAAAATCGTTCGGGAAATGAGTTTACTCCCTGCTTACTTTCTTTGTATACATTCGACTATACGGGATTTACGGGAAATCGCGGGTTTTCGGTTGCCGGCGATTAAACTGCTTTCATTCGGCGTCTCATCAAAAATGAAAATATTTTTGAAAACTACAAGTCTCATGGGTTTTAGTGGTGAAAAAATAATTTTAAAAATCGTTCGGGAAATGAGTTTACTCCCTGCTTACTTTCTTTGTATACATTCGACTATACGGGATTTACGGGAAATCGCGGGTTTTCGGTTGCCGGCGATTAAACTGCTTTCATTCGGCGTCTCATCAAAAATGAAAATATTTTTGAAAACTACAAGTCTCATGGGTTTTAGTGGTGAAAAAATAATTTTAAAAATCGTTCGGGAAATGAGTTTACTCCCTGCTTACTTTCTTTGTATACATTCGACTATACGGGATTTACGGGAAATCGCGGGTTTTCGGTTGCCGGCGATTAAACTGCTTTCATTCGGCGTCTCATCAAAAATGAAAATATTTTTGAAAACTACAAGTCTCATGGGTTTTAGTGGTGAAAAAATAATTTTAAAAATCGTTCGGGAAATGAGTTTACTCCCTGCTTACTTTCTTTGTATACATTCGACTATACGGGATTTACGGGAAATCGCGGGTTTTCGGTTGCCGGCGATTAAACTGCTTTCATTCGGCGTCTCATCAAAAATGAAAATATTTTTGAAAACTACAAGTCTCATGGGTTTTAGTGGTGAAAAAATAATTTTAAAAATCGTTCGGGAAATGAGTTTACTCCCTGCTTACTTTCTTTGTATACATTCGACTATACGGGATTTACGGGAAATCGCGGGTTTTCGGTTGCCGGCGATTAAACTGCTTTCATTCGGCGTCTCATCAAAAATGAAAATATTTTTGAAAACTACAAGTCTCATGGGTTTTAGTGGTGAAAAAATAATTTTAAAAATCGTTCGGGAAATGAGTTTACTCCCTGCTTACTTTCTTTGTATACATTCGACTATACGGGATTTACGGGAAATCGCGGGTTTTCGGTTGCCGGCGATTAAACTGCTTTCATTCGGCGTCTCATCAAAAATGAAAATATTTTTGAAAACTACAAGTCTCATGGGTTTTAGTGGTGAAAAAATAATTTTAAAAATCGTTCGGGAAATGAGTTTACTCCCTGCTTACTTTCTTTGTATACATTCGACTATACGGGATTTACGGGAAATCGCGGGTTTTCGGTTGCCGGCGATTAAACTGCTTTCATTCGGCGTCTCATCAAAAATGAAAATATTTTTGAAAACTACAAGTCTCATGGGTTTTAGTGGTGAAAAAATAATTTTAAAAATCGTTCGGGAAATGAGTTTACTCCCTGCTTACTTTCTTTGTATACATTCGACTATACGGGATTTACGGGAAATCGCGGGTTTTCGGTTGCCGGCGATTAAACTGCTTTCATTCGGCGTCTCATCAAAAATGAAAATATTTTTGAAAACTACAAGTCTCATGGGTTTTAGTGGTGAAAAAATAATTTTAAAAATCGTTCGGGAAATGAGTTTACTCCCTGCTTACTTTCTTTGTATACATTCGACTATACGGGATTTACGGGAAATCGCGGGTTTTCGGTTGCCGGCGATTAAACTGCTTTCATTCGGCGTCTCATCAAAAATGAAAATATTTTTGAAAACTACAAGTCTCATGGGTTTTAGTGGTGAAAAAATAATTTTAAAAATCGTTCGGGAAATGAGTTTACTCCCTGCTTACTTTCTTTGTATACATTCGACTATACGGGATTTACGGGAAATCGCGGGTTTTCGGTTGCCGGCGATTAAACTGCTTTCATTCGGCGTCTCATCAAAAATGAAAATATTTTTGAAAACTACAAGTCTCATGGGTTTTAGTGGTGAAAAAATAATTTTAAAAATCGTTCGGGAAATGAGTTTACTCCCTGCTTACTTTCTTTGTATACATTCGACTATACGGGATTTACGGGAAATCGCGGGTTTTCGGTTGCCGGCGATTAAACTGCTTTCATTCGGCGTCTCATCAAAAATGAAAATATTTTTGAAAACTACAAGTCTCATGGGTTTTAGTGGTGAAAAAATAATTTTAAAAATCGTTCGGGAAATGAGTTTACTCCCTGCTTACTTTCTTTGTATACATTCGACTATACGGGATTTACGGGAAATCGCGGGTTTTCGGTTGCCGGCGATTAAACTGCTTTCATTCGGCGTCTCATCAAAAATGAAAATATTTTTGAAAACTACAAGTCTCATGGGTTTTAGTGGTGAAAAAATAATTTTAAAAATCGTTCGGGAAATGAGTTTACTCCCTGCTTACTTTCTTTGTATACATTCGACTATACGGGATTTACGGGAAATCGCGGGTTTTCGGTTGCCGGCGATTAAACTGCTTTCATTCGGCGTCTCATCAAAAATGAAAATATTTTTGAAAACTACAAGTCTCATGGGTTTTAGTGGTGAAAAAATAATTTTAAAAATCGTTCGGGAAATGAGTTTACTCCCTGCTTACTTTCTTTGTATACATTCGACTATACGGGATTTACGGGAAATCGCGGGTTTTCGGTTGCCGGCGATTAAACTGCTTTCATTCGGCGTCTCATCAAAAATGAAAATATTTTTGAAAACTACAAGTCTCATGGGTTTTAGTGGTGAAAAAATAATTTTAAAAATCGTTCGGGAAATGAGTTTACTCCCTGCTTACTTTCTTTGTATACATTCGACTATACGGGATTTACGGGAAATCGCGGGTTTTCGGTTGCCGGCGATTAAACTGCTTTCATTCGGCGTCTCATCAAAAATGAAAATATTTTTGAAAACTACAAGTCTCATGGGTTTTAGTGGTGAAAAAATAATTTTAAAAATCGTTCGGGAAATGAGTTTACTCCCTGCTTACTTTCTTTGTATACATTCGACTATACGGGATTTACGGGAAATCGCGGGTTTTCGGTTGCCGGCGATTAAACTGCTTTCATTCGGCGTCTCATCAAAAATGAAAATATTTTTGAAAACTACAAGTCTCATGGGTTTTAGTGGTGAAAAAATAATTTTAAAAATCGTTCGGGAAATGAGTTTACTCCCTGCTTACTTTCTTTGTATACATTCGACTATACGGGATTTACGGGAAATCGCGGGTTTTCGGTTGCCGGCGATTAAACTGCTTTCATTCGGCGTCTCATCAAAAATGAAAATATTTTTGAAAACTACAAGTCTCATGGGTTTTAGTGGTGAAAAAATAATTTTAAAAATCGTTCGGGAAATGAGTTTACTCCCTGCTTACTTTCTTTGTATACATTCGACTATACGGGATTTACGGGAAATCGCGGGTTTTCGGTTGCCGGCGATTAAACTGCTTTCATTCGGCGTCTCATCAAAAATGAAAATATTTTTGAAAACTACAAGTCTCATGGGTTTTAGTGGTGAAAAAATAATTTTAAAAATCGTTCGGGAAATGAGTTTACTCCCTGCTTACTTTCTTTGTATACATTCGACTATACGGGATTTACGGGAAATCGCGGGTTTTCGGTTGCCGGCGATTAAACTGCTTTCATTCGGCGTCTCATCAAAAATGAAAATATTTTTGAAAACTACAAGTCTCATGGGTTTTAGTGGTGAAAAAATAATTTTAAAAATCGTTCGGGAAATGAGTTTACTCCCTGCTTACTTTCTTTGTATACATTCGACTATACGGGATTTACGGGAAATCGCGGGTTTTCGGTTGCCGGCGATTAAACTGCTTTCATTCGGCGTCTCATCAAAAATGAAAATATTTTTGAAAACTACAAGTCTCATGGGTTTTAGTGGTGAAAAAATAATTTTAAAAATCGTTCGGGAAATGAGTTTACTCCCTGCTTACTTTCTTTGTATACATTCGACTATACGGGATTTACGGGAAATCGCGGGTTTTCGGTTGCCGGCGATTAAACTGCTTTCATTCGGCGTCTCATCAAAAATGAAAATATTTTTGAAAACTACAAGTCTCATGGGTTTTAGTGGTGAAAAAATAATTTTAAAAATCGTTCGGGAAATGAGTTTACTCCCTGCTTACTTTCTTTGTATACATTCGACTATACGGGATTTACGGGAAATCGCGGGTTTTCGGTTGCCGGCGATTAAACTGCTTTCATTCGGCGTCTCATCAAAAATGAAAATATTTTTGAAAACTACAAGTCTCATGGGTTTTAGTGGTGAAAAAATAATTTTAAAAATCGTTCGGGAAATGAGTTTACTCCCTGCTTACTTTCTTTGTATACATTCGACTATACGGGATTTACGGGAAATCGCGGGTTTTCGGTTGCCGGCGATTAAACTGCTTTCATTCGGCGTCTCATCAAAAATGAAAATATTTTTGAAAACTACAAGTCTCATGGGTTTTAGTGGTGAAAAAATAATTTTAAAAATCGTTCGGGAAATGAGTTTACTCCCTGCTTACTTTCTTTGTATACATTCGACTATACGGGATTTACGGGAAATCGCGGGTTTTCGGTTGCCGGCGATTAAACTGCTTTCATTCGGCGTCTCATCAAAAATGAAAATATTTTTGAAAACTACAAGTCTCATGGGTTTTAGTGGTGAAAAAATAATTTTAAAAATCGTTCGGGAAATGAGTTTACTCCCTGCTTACTTTCTTTGTATACATTCGACTATACGGGATTTACGGGAAATCGCGGGTTTTCGGTTGCCGGCGATTAAACTGCTTTCATTCGGCGTCTCATCAAAAATGAAAATATTTTTGAAAACTACAAGTCTCATGGGTTTTAGTGGTGAAAAAATAATTTTAAAAATCGTTCGGGAAATGAGTTTACTCCCTGCTTACTTTCTTTGTATACATTCGACTATACGGGATTTACGGGAAATCGCGGGTTTTCGGTTGCCGGCGATTAAACTGCTTTCATTCGGCGTCTCATCAAAAATGAAAATATTTTTGAAAACTACAAGTCTCATGGGTTTTAGTGGTGAAAAAATAATTTTAAAAATCGTTCGGGAAATGAGTTTACTCCCTGCTTACTTTCTTTGTATACATTCGACTATACGGGATTTACGGGAAATCGCGGGTTTTCGGTTGCCGGCGATTAAACTGCTTTCATTCGGCGTCTCATCAAAAATGAAAATATTTTTGAAAACTACAAGTCTCATGGGTTTTAGTGGTGAAAAAATAATTTTAAAAATCGTTCGGGAAATGAGTTTACTCCCTGCTTACTTTCTTTGTATACATTCGACTATACGGGATTTACGGGAAATCGCGGGTTTTCGGTTGCCGGCGATTAAACTGCTTTCATTCGGCGTCTCATCAAAAATGAAAATATTTTTGAAAACTACAAGTCTCATGGGTTTTAGTGGTGAAAAAATAATTTTAAAAATCGTTCGGGAAATGAGTTTACTCCCTGCTTACTTTCTTTGTATACATTCGACTATACGGGATTTACGGGAAATCGCGGGTTTTCGGTTGCCGGCGATTAAACTGCTTTCATTCGGCGTCTCATCAAAAATGAAAATATTTTTGAAAACTACAAGTCTCATGGGTTTTAGTGGTGAAAAAATAATTTTAAAAATCGTTCGGGAAATGAGTTTACTCCCTGCTTACTTTCTTTGTATACATTCGACTATACGGGATTTACGGGAAATCGCGGGTTTTCGGTTGCCGGCGATTAAACTGCTTTCATTCGGCGTCTCATCAAAAATGAAAATATTTTTGAAAACTACAAGTCTCATGGGTTTTAGTGGTGAAAAAATAATTTTAAAAATCGTTCGGGAAATGAGTTTACTCCCTGCTTACTTTCTTTGTATACATTCGACTATACGGGATTTACGGGAAATCGCGGGTTTTCGGTTGCCGGCGATTAAACTGCTTTCATTCGGCGTCTCATCAAAAATGAAAATATTTTTGAAAACTACAAGTCTCATGGGTTTTAGTGGTGAAAAAATAATTTTAAAAATCGTTCGGGAAATGAGTTTACTCCCTGCTTACTTTCTTTGTATACATTCGACTATACGGGATTTACGGGAAATCGCGGGTTTTCGGTTGCCGGCGATTAAACTGCTTTCATTCGGCGTCTCATCAAAAATGAAAATATTTTTGAAAACTACAAGTCTCATGGGTTTTAGTGGTGAAAAAATAATTTTAAAAATCGTTCGGGAAATGAGTTTACTCCCTGCTTACTTTCTTTGTATACATTCGACTATACGGGATTTACGGGAAATCGCGGGTTTTCGGTTGCCGGCGATTAAACTGCTTTCATTCGGCGTCTCATCAAAAATGAAAATATTTTTGAAAACTACAAGTCTCATGGGTTTTAGTGGTGAAAAAATAATTTTAAAAATCGTTCGGGAAATGAGTTTACTCCCTGCTTACTTTCTTTGTATACATTCGACTATACGGGATTTACGGGAAATCGCGGGTTTTCGGTTGCCGGCGATTAAACTGCTTTCATTCGGCGTCTCATCAAAAATGAAAATATTTTTGAAAACTACAAGTCTCATGGGTTTTAGTGGTGAAAAAATAATTTTAAAAATCGTTCGGGAAATGAGTTTACTCCCTGCTTACTTTCTTTGTATACATTCGACTATACGGGATTTACGGGAAATCGCGGGTTTTCGGTTGCCGGCGATTAAACTGCTTTCATTCGGCGTCTCATCAAAAATGAAAATATTTTTGAAAACTACAAGTCTCATGGGTTTTAGTGGTGAAAAAATAATTTTAAAAATCGTTCGGGAAATGAGTTTACTCCCTGCTTACTTTCTTTGTATACATTCGACTATACGGGATTTACGGGAAATCGCGGGTTTTCGGTTGCCGGCGATTAAACTGCTTTCATTCGGCGTCTCATCAAAAATGAAAATATTTTTGAAAACTACAAGTCTCATGGGTTTTAGTGGTGAAAAAATAATTTTAAAAATCGTTCGGGAAATGAGTTTACTCCCTGCTTACTTTCTTTGTATACATTCGACTATACGGGATTTACGGGAAATCGCGGGTTTTCGGTTGCCGGCGATTAAACTGCTTTCATTCGGCGTCTCATCAAAAATGAAAATATTTTTGAAAACTACAAGTCTCATGGGTTTTAGTGGTGAAAAAATAATTTTAAAAATCGTTCGGGAAATGAGTTTACTCCCTGCTTACTTTCTTTGTATACATTCGACTATACGGGATGGATTTACGGGAAATCGCGGGTTTTCGGTTGCCGGCGATTAAACTGCTTTCATTCGGCGTCTCATCAAAAATGAAAATATTTTTGAAAACTACAAGTCTCATGGGTTTTAGTGGTGAAAAAATAATTTTAAAAATCGTTCGGGAAATGAGTTTACTCCCTGCTTACTTTCTTTGTATACATTCGACTATACGGGATTTACGGGAAATCGCGGGTTTTCGGTTGCCGGCGATTAAACTGCTTTCATTCGGCGTCTCATCAAAATGAAAATATTTTTGAAAACTACAAGTCTCATGGGTTTTAGTGGTGAAAAAATAATTTTAAAAAGTTCGGGAAATGAGTTTACTCCCTGCTTACTTTCTTTGTATACATTCGACTATACGGGATTTACGGGAAATCGCGGGTTTTCGGTTGCCGGCGATTAAACTGCTTTCATTCGGCGTCTCATCAAAAATGAAAATATTTTTGAAAACTACAAGTCTCATGGGTTTTAGTGGTGAAAAAATAATTTTAAAAATCGTTCGGGAAATGAGTTTACTCCCTGCTTACTTTCTTTGTATACATTCGACTATACGGGATTTACGGGAAATCGCGGGTTTTCGGTTGCCGGCGATTAAACTGCTTTCATTCGGTCTCATCAAAAATGAAAATATTTTTGAAAACTACAAGTCTCATGGGTTTTAGTGGTGAAAAAATAATTTTAAAAATCGTTCGGGAAATGAGTTTACTCCCTGCTTACTTTCTTTGTATACATTCGACTATACGGGATTTACGGGAAATCGCGGGTTTTCGGTTGCCGGCGATTAAACTGCTTTCATTCGGCGTCTCATCAAAAATGAAAATATTTTTGAAAACTACAAGTCTCATGGGTTTTAGTGGTGAAAAAATAATTTTAAAAATCGTTCGGGAAATGAGTTTACTCCCTGCTTACTTTCTTTGTATACATTCGACTATACGGGATTTACGGGAAATCGCGGGTTTTCGGTTGCCGGCGATTAAACTGCTTTCATTCGGCGTCTCATCAAAAATGAAAATATTTTTGAAAACTACAAGTCTCATGGGTTTTAGTGGTGAAAAAATAATTTTAAAAATCGTTCGGGAAATGAGTTTACTCCCTGCTTACTTTCTTTGTATACATTCGACTATACGGGATTTACGGGAAATCGCGGGTTTTCGGTTGCCGGCGATTAAACTGCTTTCATTCGGCGTCTCATCAAAAATGAAAATATTTTTGAAAACTACAAGTCTCATGGGTTTTAGTGGTGAAAAATAATTTTAAAAATCGTTCGGGAAATGAGTTTACTCCCTGCTTACTTTCTTTGTATACATTCGACTATACGGGATTTACGGGAAATCGCGGGTTTTCGGTTGCCGGCGATTAAACTGCTTTCATTCGGCGTCTCATCAAAAATGAAAATATTTTTGAAAACTACAAGTCTCATGGGTTTTAGTGGTGAAAAAATAATTTTAAAAATCGTTCGGGAAATGAGTTTACTCCCTGCTTACTTTCTTTGTATACATTCGACTATACGGGATTTACGGGAAATCGCGGGTTTTCGGTTGCCGGCGATTAAACTGCTTTCATTCGGCGTCTCATCAAAAATGAAAATATTTTTAAAACTACAAGTCTCATGGGTTTTAGTGGTGAAAAAATAATTTTAAAAATCGTTCGGGAAATGAGTTTACTCCCTGCTTACTTTCTTTGTATACATTCGACTATACGGATTTACGGGAAATCGCGGGTTTTCGGTTGCCGGCGATTAAACTGCTTTCATTCGGCGTCTCATCAAAAATGAAAATATTTTTGAAAACTACAAGTCTCATGGGTTTTAGTGGTGAAAAAATAATTTTAAAAATCGTTCGGGAAATGAGTTTACTCCCTGCTTACTTTCTTTGTATACATTCGACTATACGGGATTTACGGGAAATCGCGGGTTTTCGGTTGCCGGCGATTAAACTGCTTTCATTCGGCGTCTCATCAAAAATGAAAATATTTTTGAAAACTACAAGTCTCATGGGTTTTAGTGGTGAAAAAATAATTTTAAAAATCGTTCGGGAAATGAGTTTACTCCTGCTTACTTTCTTTGTATACATTCGACTATACGGGATTTACGGGAAATCGCGGGTTTTCGGTTGCCGGCGATTAAACTGCTTTCATTCGGCGTCTCATCAAAAATGAAAATATTTTTGAAAACTACAAGTCTCATGGGTTTTAGTGGTGGAAAAATAATTTTAAAAATCGTTCGGGAAATGAGTTTACTCCCTGCTTACTTTCTTTGTATACATTCGACTATACGGGATTTACGGGAAATCGCGGGTTTTCGGTTGCCGGCGATTAAACTGCTTTCATTCGGCGTCTCATCAAAAATGAAAATATTTTTGAAAACTACAAGTCTCATGGGTTTTAGTGGTGAAAAAATAATTTTAAAAATCGTTCGGGAAATGAGTTTACTCCCTGCTTACTTTCTTTGTATACATTCGACTATACGGGATTTACGGGAAATCGCGGGTTTTCGGTTGCCGGCGATTAAACTGCTTTCATTCGGCGTCTCATCAAAAATGAAAATATTTTGAAAACTACAAGTCTCATGGGTTTTAGTGGTGAAAAATAATTTTAAAAATCGTTCGGAAATGAGTTTACTCCTGCTTACTTTCTTTGTATACATTCGACTATACGGATATTACGGGAAATCGCGGGTTTTCGGTTGCCGGCGATTAAACTGCTTTCATTCGGCGTCTCATCAAAAATGAAAATATTTTTGAAAACTACAAGTCTCATGGTTTTAGTGGTGAAAAAATAATTTTAAAAATCGTTCGGGAAATGAGTTTACTCCCTGCTTACTTTCTTTGTATACATTCGACTATACGGGATTTACGGGAAATCGCGGGTTTTCGGTTGCCGGCGATTAAACTGCTTTCATTCGGCGTCTCATCAAAAATGAAAATATTTTTGAAAACTACAAGTCTCATGGGTTTTAGTGGTGAAAAAATAATTTAAAAATTGTTCGGGAAATGAGTTTACTCCCTGCTTACTTTCTTTGTATACATTCGACTATACGGGATTTACGGGAAATCGCGGGTTTTCGGTTGCCGGCGATTAAACTGCTTTCATTCGGCGTCTCATC
This sequence comes from Hydractinia echinata, assembly GCA_030067915.1. Taxonomy (NCBI): domain Eukaryota; kingdom Metazoa; phylum Cnidaria; class Hydrozoa; order Anthoathecata; family Hydractiniidae; genus Hydractinia; species Hydractinia echinata. The sequence goes on along the minus strand of JASGCC010000897.1, from coordinate 28,825 downwards.
AAAAATGAAATATTTTTGAAAACTACAAGTCTCATGGGTTTTAGTGAAAAAAATAATTTTAAAAATCGTTCGGGAAATGAGTTTACTCCCTGCTTACTTTCTTTGTATACATTCGACTATACGGGATTTACGGGAAATCGCGGGTTTTCGGTTGCCGGCGATTAAACTGCTTTCATTCGGCGTCTCATCAAAAATGAAAATATTTTTGAAAACTACAAGTCTCATGGGTTTAGTGGTGAAAAAATAATTTTAAAAATCGTTCGGGAAATGAGTTTACTCCCTGCTTACTTTCTTTGTATACATTCGACTATACGGGATTTACGGGAAATCGCGGGTTTTCGGTTGCCGGCGATTAAACTGCTTTCATTCGGCGTCTCATCAAAAATGAAAAATTTTTGAAAACTACAAGTCTCATGGGTTTTAGTGGTGAAAAAATAATTTTAAAAATCGTTCGGGAAATGAGTTTACTCCCTGCTTACTTTCTTTGTATACATTCGACTATACGGATTTACGGGAAATCGCGGGTTTTCGGTTGCCGGCGATTAAACTGCTTTCATTCGGCGTCTCATCAAAAATGAAATATTTTTGAAAACTACAAGTCTCATGGGTTTTAGTGGTGAAAAATAATTTTAAAAATCGTTCGGGAAATGAGTTTACTCCCTGCTTACTTTCTTTGTATACATTCGACTATACGGGATTTACGGGAAATCGCGGGTTTTCGGTTGCCGGCGATTAAACTGCTTTCATTCGGCGTCTCATCAAAAATGAAAATATTTTTGAAAACTACAAGTCTCATGGGTTTTAGTGGTGAAAAAATAATTTTAAAAATCGTTCGGGAAATGAGTTTACTCCCTGCTTACTTTCTTTGTATACATTCGACTATACGGGATTTACGGGAAATCGCGGGTTTTCGGTTGCCGGCGATTAAACTGCTTTCATTCGGCGTCTCATCAAAAATGAAAATATTTTTGAAAACTACAAGTCTCATGGGTTTTAGTGGTGAAAAAATAATTTTAAAAATCGTTCGGGAAATGAGTTTACTCCCTGCTTACTTTCTTTGTATACATTCGACTATACCGGGATTTACGGGAAATCGCGGGTTTTCGGTTGCCGGCGATTAAACTGCTTTCATTCGGCGTCTCATCAAAAATGAAAATATTTTTGAAAACTACAAGTCTCATGGGTTTTAGTGGTGAAAAAATAATTTTAAAAATCGTTCGGGAAATGAGTTTACTCCTGCTTACTTTCTTTGTATACATTCGACTATACGGGATTTACGGGAAATCGCGGGTTTTCGGTTGCCGGATTAAACTGCTTTCATTCGGCGTCTCATCAAAATGAAAATATTTTTGAAAATACAAGTCTCATGGGTTTTAGTGGTGAAAAAATAATTTTAAAAATCGTTCGGGAAATGAGTTTACTCCTGCTTACTTTCTTTGTATACATTCGACTATACGGGATTTACGGGAAATCGCGGGTTTTCGGTTGCCGGCGATTAAACTGCTTTCATTCGGCGTCTCATCAAAAATGAAAATTTTTGAAAACTACAAGTCTCATGGGTTTTAGTGGTGAAAAATAATTTTAAAAATCGTTCGGGAAATGAGTTTACTCCTGCTTACTTTCTTTGTATACATTCGACTATACGGGATTTTACGGGAAATCGCGGGTTTTCGGTTGCCGGCGATTAAACTGCTTTCATTCGGCGTCTCATCAAAAATGAAATATTTTTGAAAACTACAAGTCTCATGGGTTTTAGTGGTGAAAAAATAATTTTAAAAATCGTTCGGGAAATGAGTTTACTCCCTGCTTACTTTCTTTGTATACATTCGACTATACGGGATTTACGGGAAATCGCGGGTTTTCGGTTGCCGGCGATTAAACTGCTTTCATTCGGCGTCTCATCAAAAATGAAAAATTTTTGAAAACTACAAGTCTCATGGGTTTTAGTGGTGAAAAAATAATTTTAAAAATCGTTCGGGAAATGAGTTTACTCCTGCTTACTTTCTTTGTATACATTCGACTATACGGGCGAGGGATTTACGGGAAATCGCGGGTTTTCGGTTGCCGGATTAAACTGCTTTCATTCGGCGTCTCATCAAAAATGAAAATATTTTTGAAAACTACAAGTTCATGGGTTTTAGTGGTGAAAAAATAATTTTAAAAATCGTTCGGGAAATGAGTTTACTCCCTGCTTACTTTCTTTGTATACATTCGACTATACGGGATTTTACGGGAAATCGCGGGTTTTCGGTTGCCGGCGATTAAACTGCTTTCATTCGGCGTCTCATCAAAAATGAAAATATTTTTGAAAACTACAAGTCTCATGGGTTTTAGTGGTGAAAAAATAATTTTAAAAATCGTTCGGGAAATGAGTTTACTCCCTGCTTACTTTCTTTGTATACATTCGACTATACGGGATTTACGGGAAATCGCGGGTTTTCGGTTGCCGGCGATTAAACTGCTTTCATTCGGCGTCTCATCAAAAATGAAAATATTTTGAAAACTACAAGTCTCATGGGTTTTAGTGGTGAAAAAATAATTTTAAAAATCGTTCGGGAAATGAGTTTACTCCTGCTTACTTTCTTTGTATACATTCGACTATACGGGGATTTACGGGAAATCGCGGGTTTTCGGTTGCCGGCGATTAAACTGCTTTCATTCGGCGTCTCATCAAAAATGAAAATATTTTTGAAAACTACAAGTCTCATGGGTTTTAGTGGTGAAAAAATAATTTTAAAATCGTTCGGGAAATGAGTTTACTCCCTGCTTACTTTCTTTGTATACATTCGACTATACGGGATTTACGGGAAATCGCGGGTTTTCGGTTGCCGGCGATTAAACTGCTTTCATTCGGCGTCTCATCAAAAATGAAAATTTTTGAAAACTACAAGTCTCATGGGTTTTAGTGGTGAAAAAATAATTTTAAAAATCGTTCGGGAAATGAGTTTACTCCCTGCTTACTTTCTTTGTATACATTCGACTATACGGGCCGATCCGGGATTTACGGGAAATCGCGGGTTTTCGGTTGCCGGCGATTAAACTGCTTTCATTCGGCGTCTCATCAAAAATGAAAATATTTTTGAAAACTACAAGTCTCATGGGTTTTAGTGGTGAAAAAATAATTTTAAAAATCGTTCGGGAAATGAGTTTACTCCCTGCTTACTTTCTTTGTATACATTCGACTATACGGGATTTACGGGAAATCGCGGGTTTTCGGTTGCCGGCGATTAAACTGCTTTCATTCGGCGTCTCATCAAAAATGAAAATATTTTTGAAAACTACAAGTCTCATGGGTTTTAGTGGTGAAAAAATAATTTTAAAAATCGTTCGGGAAATGAGTTTACTCCCTGCTTACTTTCTTTGTATACATTCGACTATACGGGCCGAGCCGGATTTACGGGAAATCGCGGGTTTTCGGTTGCCGGGATTAAACTGCTTTCATTCGGCGTCTCATCAAAAATGAAATATTTTTGAAAACTACAAGTCTCATGGGTTTTAGTGGTGAAAAAATAATTTTAAAAATCGTTCGGGAAATGAGTTTACTCCCTGCTTACTTTCTTTGTATACATTCGACTATACGGGCCGACCGGGATTTACGGGAAATCGCGGGTTTTCGGTTGCCGGCGATTAAACTGCTTTCATTCGGCGTCTCATCAAAAATGAAAATATTTTTGAAAACTACAAGTCTCATGGGTTTTAGTGGTGAAAAAATAATTTTAAAAATCGTTCGGGAAATGAGTTTACTCCCTGCTTACTTTCTTTGTATACATTCGACTATACGGGATTTACGGGAAATCGCGGGTTTTCGGTTGCCGGCGATTAAACTGCTTTCATTCGGCGTCTCATCAAAAATGAAAAATTTTTGAAAACTACAAGTCTCATGGGTTTTAGTGGTGAAAAAATAATTTTAAAAATCGTTCGGGAAATGAGTTTACTCCCTGCTTACTTTCTTTGTATACATTCGACTATACGGGAATTTACGGGAAATCGCGGGTTTTCGGTTGCCGGCGATTAAACTGCTTTCATTCGGCGTCTCATCAAAAATGAAAATATTTTTGAAAACTACAAGTCTCATGGGTTTTAGTGGTGAAAAAATAATTTTAAAAATCGTTCGGGAAATGAGTTTACTCCTGCTTACTTTCTTTGTATACATTCGACTATACGGGCCGATCCGGGATTTACGGGAAATCGCGGGTTTTCGGTTGCCGGCGATTAAACTGCTTTCATTCGGCGTCTCATCAAAAATGAAAATATTTTTGAAAACTACAAGTCTCATGGGTTTTAGTGGTGAAAAAATAATTTTAAAAATCGTTCGGGAAATGAGTTTACTCCCTGCTTACTTTCTTTGTATACATTCGACTATACGGGATTTACGGGAAATCGCGGGTTTTCGGTTGCCGGCGATTAAACTGCTTTCATTCGGCGTCTCATCAAAAATGAAAAATTTTTGAAAACTACAAGTCTCATGGGTTTTAGTGGTGAAAAAATAATTTTAAAAATCGTTCGGGAAATGAGTTTACTCCTGCTTACTTTCTTTGTATACATTCGACTATACGGGATTTACGGGAAATCGCGGGTTTTCGGTTGCCGGCGATTAAACTGCTTTCATTCGGCGTCTCATCAAAAATGAAAATATTTTTGAAAACTACAAGTCTCATGGGTTTTAGTGGTGAAAAAATAATTTTAAAAATCGTTCGGGAAATGAGTTTACTCCTGCTTACTTTCTTTGTATACATTCGACTATACGGGCCGATCCGGGATTTACGGGAAATCGCGGGTTTTCGGTTGCCGGCGATTAAACTGCTTTCATTCGGCGTCTCATCAAAAATGAAAATATTTTTGAAAACTACAAGTCTCATGGGTTTTAGTGGTGAAAAAATAATTTTAAAAATCGTTCGGGAAATGAGTTTACTCCCTGCTTACTTTCTTTGTATACATTCGACTATACGGGATTTACGGGAAATCGCGGGTTTTCGGTTGCCGGCGATTAAACTGCTTTCATTCGGCGTCTCATCAAAAATGAAAAATTTTTGAAAACTACAAGTCTCATGGGTTTTAGTGGTGAAAAAATAATTTTAAAAATCGTTCGGGAAATGAGTTTACTCCCTGCTTACTTTCTTTGTATACATTCGACTATACGGGATGGGATTTACGGGAAATCGCGGGTTTTCGGTTGCCGGCGATTAAACTGCTTTCATTCGGCGTCTCATCAAAAATGAAAATATTTTTGAAAACTACAAGTCTCATGGGTTTTAGTGGTGAAAAAATAATTTTAAAAATCGTTCGGGAAATGAGTTTACTCCCTGCTTACTTTCTTTGTATACATTCGACTATACGGGATTTACGGGAAATCGCGGGTTTTCGGTTGCCGGCGATTAAACTGCTTTCATTCGGCGTCTCATCAAAAATGAAAATATTTTTGAAAACTACAAGTCTCATGGGTTTTAGTGGTGAAAAAATAATTTTAAAAATCGTTCGGGAAATGAGTTTACTCCCTGCTTACTTTCTTTGTATACATTCCACTAACGGGCCGAGCCCGGGATTTACGGGAAATCGCGGGTTTTCGGTTGCCGGCGATTAAACTGCTTTCATTCGGCGTCTCATCAAAAATGAAAATATTTTTGAAAACTACAAGTCTCATGGGTTTTAGTGGTGAAAAAATAATTTTAAAAATCGTTCGGGAAATGAGTTTACTCCCTGCTTACTTTCTTTGTATACATTCGACTATACGGGCCGAGTCCGGGATTTACGGGAAATCGCGGGTTTTCGGTTGCCGGCGATTAAACTGCTTTCATTCGGCGTCTCATCAAAAATGAAAATATTTTTGAAAACTACAAGTCTCATGGGTTTTAGTGGTGAAAAAATTTTAAAAATCGTTCGGGAAATGAGTTTACTCCCTGCTTACTTTCTTTGTATACATTCGACTATACGGGATTTACGGGAAATCGCGGGTTTTCGGTTGCCGGCGATTAAACTGCTTTCATTCGGCGTCTCATCAAAAATGAAAATATTTTTGAAAACTACAAGTTCATGGGTTTTAGTGGTGAAAAAATAATTTTAAAAATCGTTCGGGAAATGAGTTTACTCCCTGCTTACTTTCTTTGTATACATTCGACTATACGGGATTTACGGGAAATCGCGGGTTTTCGGTTGCCGGATTAAACTGCTTTCATTCGGCGTCTCATCAAAAATGAAAATATTTTTGAAAACTACAAGTCTCATGGGTTTTAGTGGTGAAAAAATAATTTTAAAAATCGTTCGGGAAATGAGTTTACTCCCTGCTTACTTTCTTTGTATACATTCGACTATACGGGATTTACGGGAAATCGCGGGTTTTCGGTTGCCGGCGATTAAACTGCTTTCATTCGGCGTCTCATCAAAAATGAAAATATTTTTGAAAACTACAAGTCTCATGGTTTAGTGGTGAAAAAATAATTTTAAAAATCGTTCGGGAAATGAGTTTACTCCTGCTTACTTTCTTTGTATACATTCGACTATACGGGCCGATCCGGGATTTACGGGAAATCGCGGGTTTTCGGTTGCCGGCGATTAAACTGCTTTCATTCGGCGTCTCATCAAAAATGAAAATTTTTGAAAACTACAAGTCTCATGGGTTTTAGTGGTGAAAAAATAATTTTAAAATCGTTCGGGAAATGAGTTTACTCCCTGCTTACTTTCTTTGTATACATTCGACTATACGGGATTTACGGGAAATCGCGGGTTTTCGGTTGCCGGCGATTAAACTGCTTTCATTCGGCGTCTCATCAAAAATGAAAATATTTTTGAAAACTACAAGTCTCATGGGTTTTAGTGGTGAAAAAAAATTTTAAAAATCGTTCGGGAAATGAGTTTACTCCCTGCTTACTTTCTTTGTATACATTCGACTATACGGGATTTACGGGAAATCGCGGGTTTTCGGTTCCCGGCGATTAAACTGCTTTCATTCGGCGTCTCATCAAAAATGAAAATATTTTGAAAACTACAAGTCTCATGGGTTTTAGTGGTGAAAAAATAATTTTAAAAATCGTTCGGGAAATGAGTTTACTCCCTGCTTACTTTCTTTGTATACATTCGACTATACGGGATTTACGGGAAATCGCGGGTTTTCGGTTGCCGGCGATTAAACTGCTTTCATTCGGCGTCTCATCAAAAATGAAAATATTTTGAAAACTACAAGTCTCATGGGTTTTAGTGGTGAAAAAATAATTTTAAAAATCGTTCGGGAAATGAGTTTACTCCCTGCTTACTTTCTTTGTATACATTCGACTATACGGGGATACGGAAATCGCGGGTTTTCGGTTGCCGGCGATTAAACTGCTTTCATTCGGCGTCTCATCAAAATGAAAATATTTTTGAAAACTACAAGTCTCATGGGTTTTAGTGGTGAAAAATAATTTTAAAATCGTTCGGGAAATGAGTTTACTCCCTGCTTACTTTCTTTGTATACATTCGACTATACGGATTTACGGGAAATCGCGGGTTTTCGGTTGCCGGCGATTAAACTGCTTTCATTCGGCGTCTCATCAAAAATGAAAATATTTTTGAAAACTACAAGTCTCATGGGTTTTAGTGGTGAAAAAATAATTTTAAAAATCGTTCGGGAAATGAGTTTACTCCCTGCTTACTTTCTTTGTATACATTCGATACGACGGGATTTACGGGAAATCGCGGGTTTTCGGTTCCGGCGATTAAACTGCTTTCATTCGGCGTCTCATCAAAAATGAAAATATTTTTGAAAACTACAAGTCTCATGGGTTTTAGTGGTGAAAAAATAATTTTAAAAATCGTTCGGGAAATGAGTTTACTCCCTGCTTACTTTCTTTGTATACATTCGACTATACGGCCGACGGGATTTACGGGAAATCGCGGGTTTTCGGTTGCCGGCGATTAAACTGTTTCATTCGGCGTCTCATCAAAAATGAAAATATTTTGAAAACTACAAGTCTCATGGGTTTTAGTGGTGAAAAAATAATTTTAAAAATCGTTCGGGAAATGAGTTTACTCCCTGCTTACTTTCTTTGTATACATTCGACTATACGGGCCGAGCGGGATTTACGGGAAATCGCGGCTTTTCGGTTGCCGGCGATTAAACTGCTTTCATTCGGCGTCTCATCAAAAATGAAAATATTTTTGAAAACTACAAGTCTCATGGGTTTTAGTGGTGAAAAAAATAATTTTAAAAATCGTTCGGGAAATGAGTTTACTCCCTGCTTACTTTCTTTGTATACATTCGACTATACGGGATTTACGGGAAATCGCGGGTTTTCGGTTGCCGGCGATTAAACTGCTTTCATTCCGCGTCTCATCAAAAATGAAAATATTTTTGAAAACTACAAGTCTCATGGGTTTTAGTGGTGAAAAAATAATTTTAAAAATCGTTCGGGAAATGAGTTTACTCCCTGCTTACTTTCTTTGTATACATTCGACTATACGACGGGATTTACGGGAAATCGCGGGTTTTCGGTTGCCGGCGATTAAACTGCTTTCATTCGGCGTCTCATCAAAAATGAAAATATTTTTGAAAACTACAAGTCTCATGGGTTTTAGTGGTGAAAAAATAATTTTAAAAATCGTTCGGGAAATGAGTTTACTCCCTGCTTACTTTCTTTGTATACATTCGACTATACGGGATTTACGGGAAATCGCGGGTTTTCGGTTGCCGGCGATTAAACTGCTTTCATTCGGCGTCTCATCAAAAATGAAAATATTTTTGAAAACTACAAGTCTCATGGGTTTTAGTGGTGAAAAAATAATTTTAAAAATCGTTCGGGAAATGAGTTTACTCCCTGCTTACTTTCTTTGTATACATTCGACTATACGGGCCGATCGGGATTTACGGGAAATCGCGGGTTTTCGGTTGCCGGCGATTAAACTGCTTTCATTCGGCGTCTCATCAAAAATGAAAATATTTTTGAAAACTACAAGTCTCATGGGTTTTAGTGGTGAAAAAATAATTTTAAAAATCGTTCGGGAAATGAGTTTACTCCCTGCTTACTTTCTTTGTATACATTCGACTATACGGCCGAGGATTTACGGGAAATCGCGGGTTTTCGGTTGCCGGCGATTAAACTGCTTTCATTCGGCGTCTCATCAAAAATGAAAATATTTTTGAAAACTACAAGTCTCATGGTTTTAGTGGTGAAAAAATAATTTTAAAAATCGTTCGGGAAATGAGTTTACTCCCTGCTTACTTTCTTTGTATACATTCGACTATGGCCGACCGGGATTTACGGGAAATCGCGGGTTTTCGGTTGCCGGCGATTAAACTGCTTTCATTCGGCGTCTCATCAAAAATGAAAATATTTTTGAAAACTACAAGTCTCATGGGTTTTAGTGGTGAAAAAATAATTTTAAAAATCGTTCGGGAAATGAGTTTACTCCCTGCTTACTTTCTTTGTATACATTCGACTATACGGGATTTACGGGAAATCGCGGGTTTTCGGTTGCCGGCGATTAAACTGCTTTCATTCGGCGTCTCATCAAAAATGAAAATATTTTTGAAAACTACAAGTCTCATGGGTTTTAGTGGTGAAAAAATAATTTTAAAAATCGTTCGGGAAATGAGTTTACTCCCTGCTTACTTTCTTTGTATACATTCGACTATACGACGGGATTTACGGGAAATCGCGGGTTTTCGGTTGCCGGCGATTAAACTGCTTTCATTCGGCGTCTCATCAAAATGAAAATATTTTTGAAAACTACAAGTCTCATGGGTTTTAGTGGTGAAAAAATAATTTTAAAAATCGTTCGGGAAATGAGTTTACTCCCTGCTTACTTTCTTTGTATACATTCGACTATACGAGGATTTACGGGAAATCGCGGGTTTTCGGTTGCCGGCGATTAAACTGCTTTCATTCGGCGTCTCATCAAAAATGAAAATATTTTTGAAAACTACAAGTCTCATGGGTTTTAGTGGTGAAAAAATAATTTTAAAAATCGTTCGGGAAATGAGTTTACTCCTGCTTACTTTCTTTGTATACATTCGACTATACGGGCGAGGATTTACGGGAAATCGCGGGTTTTCGGTTGCCGGCGATTAAACTGCTTTCATTCGGCGTCTCATCAAAAATGAAAATATTTTTGAAAACTACAAGTCTCATGGGTTTTAGTGGTGAAAAAATAATTTTAAAAATCGTTCGGGAAATGAGTTTACTCCCTGCTTACTTTCTTTGTATACATTCGACTATACGATTTACGGGAAATCGCGGGTTTTCGGTTGCCGGCGATTAAACTGCTTTCATTCGGCGTCTCATCAAAAATGAAAATATTTTTGAAAACTACAAGTCTCATGGGTTTTAGTGGTGAAAAATAATTTTAAAAATCGTTCGGGAAATGAGTTTACTCCCTGCTTACTTTCTTTGTATACATTCGACTATACGGGATTTACGGGAAATCGCGGGTTTTCGGTTGCCGGCGATTAAACTGCTTTCATTCGGCGTCTCATCAAAAATGAAAATATTTTTGAAAACTACAAGTCTCATGGGTTTTAGTGGTGAAAAAATAATTTTAAAAATCGTTCGGGAAATGAGTTTACTCCCTGTACTTTCTTTGTATACATTCGACTATACGGGCCGAGCGGGATTTACGGGAAATCGCGGGTTTTCGGTTGCCGGCGATTAAACTGCTTTCATTCGGCGTCTCATCAAAAATGAAAATATTTTTGAAAACTACAAGTCTCATGGGTTTTAGTGGTGAAAAAATAATTTTAAAAATCGTTCGGGAAATGAGTTTACTCCCTGCTTACTTTCTTTGTATACATTCGACTATACGGGATTTACGGGAAATCGCGGGTTTTCGGTTGCCGGCGATTAAACTGCTTTCATTCGGCGTCTCATCAAAAATGAAAATATTTTTGAAAACTACAAGTCTCATGGTTTTAGTGGTGAAAAAATAATTTTAAAAATCGTTCGGGAAATGAGTTTACTCCCTGCTTACTTTCTTTGTATACATTCGACTATACGGGATTTACGGGAAATCGCGGGTTTTCGGTTGCCGGCGATTAAACTGCTTTCATTCGGCGTCTCATCAAAAATGAAAATATTTTTGAAAACTACAAGTCTCATGGGTTTTAGTGGTGAAAAAATAATTTTAAAAATCGTTCGGGAAATGAGTTTACTCCCTGCTTACTTTCTTTGTATACATTCGACTATAGAGCGGATTTACGGGAAATCGCGGGTTTTCGGTTGCCGGCGATTAAACTGCTTTCATTCGGCGTCTCATCAAAAATGAAAATATTTTTGAAAACTACAAGTCTCATGGTTTTAGTGGTGAAAAAATAATTTTAAAAATCGTTCGGGAAATGAGTTTACTCCCTGCTTACTTTCTTTGTATACATTCGACTATACGGGATTTACGGGAAATCGCGGGTTTTCGGTTGCCGGCGATTAAACTGCTTTCATTCGGCGTCTCATCAAAAATGAAAATATTTTTGAAAACTACAAGTCTCATGGGTTTTAGTGGTGAAAAAATAATTTTAAAAATCGTTCGGGAAATGAGTTTACTCCCTGCTTACTTTCTTTGTATACATTCGACTATACGGGATTTACGGGAAATCGCGGGTTTTCGGTTGCCGGCGATTAAACTGCTTTCATTCGGCGTCTCATCAAAAATGAAAATATTTTTGAAAACTACAAGTCTCATGGGTTTTAGTGGTGAAAAAATAATTTTAAAAATCGTTCGGGAAATGAGTTTACTCCCTGCTTACTTTCTTTGTATACATTCGACTATACGGGCCGAGTCCGGGATTTACGGGAAATCGCGGGTTTTCGGTTGCCGGCGATTAAACTGCTTTCATTCGGCGTCTCATCAAAAATGAAAATTTTTGAAAACTACAAGTCTCATGGTTTTAGTGGTGAAAAAATAATTTTAAAAATCGTTCGGGAAATGAGTTTACTCCCTGCTTACTTTCTTTGTATACATTCGACTATACGGGATTTACGGGAAATCGCGGGTTTTCGGTTGCCGGCGATTAAACTGCTTTCATTCGGCGTCTCATCAAAAATGAAAATATTTTTGAAAACTACAAGTCTCATGGGTTTTAGTGGTGAAAAAATAATTTTAAAAATCGTTCGGGAAATGAGTTTACTCCCTGCTTACTTTCTTTGTATACATTCGACTATACGCCGGATTTACGGGAAATCGCGGGTTTTCGGTTGCCGGCGATTAAACTGCTTTCATTCGGCGTCTCATCAAAAATGAAAATATTTTTGAAAACTACAAGTCTCATGGGTTTTAGTGGTGAAAAAATAATTTAAAAATCGTTCGGGAAATGAGTTTACTCCCTGCTTACTTTCTTTGTATACATTCGACTATACGGCGATGGATTTACGGGAAATCGCGGGTTTTCGGTTGCCGGCGATTAAACTGCTTTCATTCGGCGTCTCATCAAAAATGAAAATATTTTTGAAAACTACAAGTCTCATGGGTTTTAGTGGTGAAAAAATAATTTTAAAAATCGTTCGGGAAATGAGTTTACTCCCTGCTTACTTTCTTTGTATACATTCGACTATACGGGATTTACGGGAAATCGCGGGTTTTCGGTTGCCGGCGATTAAACTGCTTTCATTCGGCGTCTCATCAAAAATGAAAATATTTTTGAAAACTACAAGTCTCATGGGTTTTAGTGGTGAAAAAATAATTTTAAAAATCGTTCGGGAAATGAGTTTACTCCCTGCTTACTTTCTTTGTATACATTCGACTATACGGGATTTACGGGAAATCGCGGGTTTTCGGTTGCCGGCGATTAAACTGCTTTCATTCGGCGTCTCATCAAAAATGAAAATATTGAAAAACAAGTCTCATGGGTTTTAGTGGTGAAAAAATAATTTTAAAAATCGTTCGGGAAATGAGTTTACTCCCTTACTTTCTTTGTATACATTCGACTATACGGGCCGAGTCGGGATTTACGGGAAATCGCGGGTTTTCGGTTGCGATTAAACTGCTTTCATTCGGCGTCTCATCAAAAATGAAAATATTTTTGAAAACTACAAGTCTCATGGGTTTTAGTGGTGAAAAAATAATTTTAAAAATCGTTCGGGAAATGAGTTTACTCCCTGCTTACTTTCTTTGTATACATTCGACTATACGGATTTACGGAAATCGCGGGTTTTCGGTTGCCGGCGATTAAACTGCTTTCATTCGGCGTCTCATCAAAAATGAAAATATTTTTAAAACTACAAGTCTCATGGGTTTTAGTGGTGAAAAAATAATTTTAAAAATCGTTCGGGAAATGAGTTTACTCCCTGCTTACTTTCTTTGTATACATTCGACTATACGGGATTTACGGGAAATCGCGGGTTTTCGGTTGCCGGCGATTAAACTGCTTTCATTCGGCGTCTCATCAAAAATAAAATATTTTTGAAAACTACAAGTCTCATGGGTTTTAGTGGTGAAAAATAATTTTAAAAATCGTTCGGGAAATGAGTTTACTCCCTGCTTACTTTCTTTGTATACATTCGACTATACGGGCGAGCCGGGATTTACGGGAAATCGCGGGTTTTCGGTTGCCGGCGATTAAACTGCTTTCATTCGGCGTCTCATCAAAAATGAAAATATTTTTGAAAACTACAAGTCTCATGGGTTTTAGTGGTGAAAAAATAATTTTAAAAATCGTTCGGGAAATGAGTTTACTCCCTGCTTACTTTCTTTGTATACATTCGACTTAACGGCGAGCCCGGGATTTACGGCCAAATGCCGGGTTCGGGGTGTTTTCGGGTTCGGGCGATTAAAAACTGGCTCTTCATTTCGGTGGTTTCTCAATCAAAAAATGAAACATTTTTGAAAACTACAAGTCTCATGGGTTTTAGTGGGTGAAAAAATAATTTTTAAAAAATCGTTCGGGAAATGATGTTCTACTCCCTGTGGTACTTATCTTTGTTATACATACGACTTACGGTGCCGAGCCCGGATTTACGGCAAATCGCGCGGGTCTTCGTGTTCCGGAGAATTAACTGGGCTTTCATTTCTGGCGTCTCATCAAAAATGAAAATCATTTTTAGAAAACTACAAGTCTCATGGGTATTTAGTCGGGTGGAAAATAAATTTTAAAAATCGTTCGGGAAAATGAGTTTACTCCCTGCTACTTTCTTTGTATACATTCGACTATACGGGCCGACCGGATTTACGGAAATCGCGGGTTTTCGGTTGCCGGCGATTAAAACTGTTTCATTCGGCGTCTCATCAAAATTGAAAATATTTTTGAAAACTACAAGTCTCATGGGTTTTAGTGGTGAAAAAAATTAACTTTATAAATCGTTCGGGAAATTGGAGTTACTCCCTGCTTACTTTCTTTGTAAACATTCCGACTCATACGGCCGATCCGTTTACGGGAAATCGCGGGTTTTTCGGTTTGGCCGGCGATTAAACTGCTTTCATTCAGCAGTCTCATCAAAAATGAAAATGATTTTTGAAAAACTACAAGTCTCATGGTTTATTGTGAAAAGATAATTTAAAATCGTACGGGAAAATGAGTTTACTCCCTGCTTACTTTCTTGTATCCATTCGACTATTACGGGCATTTACGGGAAATCCGCGAGTTGTCGGCTGCCGGCGATTAAACTGCTTTCATTCGGCGTCTCATAAAAATGAAAATATTTGAAAACTACAAGTCTCATGGGGTTTTAGTGGTGACAAAAATAAATTTACCAAAATCGTTTCAGGGAAATGAGGTTTTACTCCTGTCTCTATTTCTTTGTATACATTCGACCTATACGGGCCGGATTTACGGGAAATCGCGGGTTTTCGGTGCCGAGATTAAAACTGCTTTCATTCGGCGTCTCATCAAAATGAAATATTTTTGAAAACTACAAGTCTCATGGGTTTTAGTGGTGAAAAATAATTTTAAAAAATCGTTCGGGAAATGAGTTTACTGCCTGCTTACTTTCTTTGTAACATTCGACTATACGGGCCGATCCCGGGATTTACGGGAAATCGCGGGTTTTCGGTTGCCGGCGATTAAACTGCTTTCATTCGGCGTCTCATCAAAAATGAAAATATTTTTGAAAACTACAAGTCTCATGGGTTTTAGTGGTGAAAAAATAATTTTAAAAATCGTTCGGGAAATGAGTTTACTCCCTGCTTACTTTCTTTGTATACATTCGACTATACGGGCCGGATTTACGGGAAATCGCGGTTTTCGGTTGCCGGCGATTAAACTGGCTTTCATTCGGCGTCTCATCAAAAATGAAAATATTTTTGAAAACTACAAGTCTCATGGGTTTTAGTGGTGAAAAAATAATTTTTAAAATCGTTCGGGAAATGAGTTACTCCCTGCTTACTTTCTTTGTATACATTCGACTATACGGCGATCCCGGATTTACGGGAATCGCGGGTTTTCGGTTGCCGGCGATTAAACTGCTTTCATTCCGCGTCTCATCAAAAATGAAAATATTTTTGAAAACTACAAGTCTCATGGGTTTTAGTGGTGAAAAAAATAATTTTAAAATTCGTTCGGGAATGAGTTTACCTCCCTGCTTACTTTCTTTGTATACATTCGACTATACGGGATTTACGGAAATCGCGGGTTTCGGTTGCCGGCGATTAAACTGCTTCATTCGGCGTCTCATCAAAAATGAAAATAATTTTTGAAAACTACAAGTTTCATGGGTTTTAGTGGTGAAAAAAATATTTTTAAAAATCGTTCGGGAAATGAGTTTACTCCCTGCTTACTTTCTTTGTATACATTCGACTATACGGGATTTACGGAAATCGCGGCTTTTTCGGTTGCCGGCGATTAAACTGCTTTCATTCGGCGTCTCATCAAAAATGAAAATATTTTTGAAAACTACAAAGTCTCATGGTTTTAGTGGTGAAAAAATAATTTTAAAAAATCGTTTCGGGAAATGAGTTTACTCCCTGCGTTACTTTCTTTGTATACATTCGACTATACGGGCCGAGTCCGGGATTTACGGGAAATCGCGGGTTTTCGGTTGCCGGACGATTAAACTGCTTTCATTTCGGCGTCTCATCAAAAATGAAAATATTTTTGAAAAACTACAAAGTCTCATGGGTTTTAGTGGTGAAAAAAATAATTTCAAAAATCGTTCGGGAAATGAGTTTTACTCCCTGGCTTACTTTCTTTGTATACATTCCACTATACGGGGGGATTTACGGGAAATCGCGGGTTTTCGGTTGCCGGACGATTAAACTGCTTTCATTCGGCGGTCTCATCAAAAATGAAAAATATTTTTGAAAAACTACAAGTCTCATGGTTTTAGTGGTGAAAAAATAATTTAAAAATCGTTCGGGAAATTGAGTTTACTCCCTGCTTACTTTCTTTGTATACATTCGACTATACGGGCCGATTTACGGGAAATCGCGGGTTTTCGGTTGCCGGCGATTAAACTGCTTTTCATTCGGCGTCTCATCAAAAATGAAAATATTTTTGAAAACTACAAGTTCATGGGTTTTAGTGGTGAAAAAAATAATTTTAAAAATCGTTCGGGAAATGAGTTTACTCCTGCTTACTTTCTTTGTATACATTCGACTATACGGGATTTACGGGAATCGCGGGTTTTCGGTTGCCGGCGATTAAAACTGCTTTCATTCGGCGTCTCATCAAAAATGAAAATATTTTTGAAAAACTACAAGTCTCAATGGGTTTTAGTGGTGAAAAAATAATTTTAAAAATCGTTCGGAATGAGTTTACTCCCTGGGTAACTTTCTTTGTATACATTCGACTATACGGACCGACCCGGGATTTACGGGAAATCGCGGGTTTTTCGGTGCCGGAGATTAAACTGTGTTTCATTCGGCGTCTCATCAAAATGAAAATATTTTTGAAAACTACAAGTCTCATGGGTTTTAGTGGTGAAAAAATAATTTTAAAAATCGTTCGGGAAATGAGTTTACTCCCTGCTTACTTTCTTTGTATACATTCGACTATACGGGGCCGGATTTACGGGAAATCGCGGGTTTTCGGTTGCCGGCGATTAAACTGCTTTCATTCGGCGTCTCATCAAAATGAAAATATTTTTGAAAACTACAAGTCTCATGGGTTTTAGTGGTGAAAAAATAATTTTAAAAATCGTTCGGGAAATGAGTTTTACTCCCTGCTTACTTTCTTTGTATACATTCGACTATACGGCCGACGGGATTTACGGGAAATCGCGGGTTTTCGGTTGCCGGCGATTAAACTGCTTTCATTTCGGCGTCTCATCAAAAATGAAAATATTTTTGAAAACTACAAGTCTCATGGTTTTAGTGGTGAAAAAATAATTTTAAAAATCGTTCGGGAAATGAGTTTACTCCCTGCTTACTTTCTTTGTATACATTCGACTATACGGGAGTCCGGGATTTACGGGAAATCGCGGGTTTTCGGTTGCCGGCGATTAAACTGCTTTCATTCGGCGTCTCATCAAAAATGAAAATATTTTTGAAAACTACAAGTCTCATGGGTTTTAGTGGTGAAAAAATAATTTTAAAAATCGTTCGGGAAATGAGTTTACTCCCTGCTTACTTTCTTTGTATACATTCGACTATACGGCGACCGGGATTTACGGGAAATCGCGGGTTTTCGGTTGCCGGCGATTAAACTGCTTTCATTCGGCGTCTCATCAAAAATGAAAATATTTTTTGAAAACTACAAGTCTCATGGGTTTTAGTGGTGAAAAAATAATTTTAAAAATCGTTCGGGAAATGAGTTTACTCCCTGCTTACTTTCTTTTTTACATTCGACTATACGGGCGATACGGGATTTACGGGAAATCGCGGGTTTTCGGTTGCCGGCGATTAAACTGCTTTCATTCGGCGTCTCATCAAAAATGAAAAATATTTTTGAAAACTACAAGTCTCATGGTTTAGTGGTGAAAAATTAATTTTAAAAATCGTTCGGGGAAATGAGTTTACTCCTGCTTACTTTCTTTGTATACATTCGACTATACGGGCCGAGTCCGGGATTTACGGGAAATCGCGGGTTTTCGGTTGCCGGCGATTAAACTGCTTTCATTCGGCGTCTCATCAAAATGAAAATATTTTTGAAAACTACAAGTCTCATGGGTTTTAGTGGTGAAAAAATAATTTTAAAAATCGTTCGGGAAATGAGTTTACTCCCTGCTTACTTTCTTTGTATACATTCGACTATACGGGATTTACGGGAAATCGCGGGTTTTCGGTTGCCGGCGATTAAACTGCTTCATTCGGGCGTCTCATCAAAAATGAAAATATTTTTTGAAAACTACAAGTCTCATGGGTTTTAGTGGTGAAAAATAATTTTAAAAATCGTTCGGGAAATGAGTTTACTCCCTGCTTACTTTCTTTGTATACATTCGACTATGACGGGGGATTACGGGAAATCGCGGGTTTTCGGTTGCCGGCGATTAAACTGCTTTCATTCGGCGTCTCATCAAAAATGAAAATATTTTTTGAAAACTACAAGTCTCATGGGTTTTAGTGTGTGAAAAAAATAATTTTAAAAATCGTTCGGGAAATGAGTTTACTCCCTGGTACTTTCTTTGTATACATTCGACTATACGGGCGAGCCGGGATTTACGGGAAATCGCGGGTTTTTCGGTTGCCGGCGATTAAACTGCTTTCATTCGGCGTCTCATCAAAAATGAAATATTTTTGAAAACTACAAGTCTCATGGGTTTTAGTGGTGAAAAAATAATTTTTAAAAATCGTTCGGGAAATGAGTTTACTCCCTGCTTACTTTCTTTGTATACATTCGACTATACGGCGATCCGGGATTTACGGGAAATCGCGGGTTTTCGGTTTGCGGCGATTAAACTGCTTTCATCGGCGTCTCATCAAAAATGAAAATTATTTTTTGAAAACTACAAGTCTCATGGTTTTAGTGGTGAAAAAATAATTTTAAAAAATCGTTCGGGAAATGAGTTTACTCCCTGCTTACTTTCTTTGTATACATTCGACTATACGGGATTTACGGGAAATCGCGGGTTTTCGGTTGCCGGCGATTAAACTGCTTTCATTCGGCGTCTCATCAAAAATGAAAATATTTTTGAAAACTACAAGTCTCATGGGTTTTAGTGGTGAAAAAATAATTTTTAAAAATCGTTCGGGAAATGAGTTTTACTCCCTGCTTACTTTCTTTGTATACATTCGACTATACGGGGGATTTACGGGAAATCGCGGGTTTTCGGTTGCCGGCGATTAAACTGCTTTCATTCGGCGTCTCATCAAAAATGAAAATATTTTTTGAAAACTACAAGTCTCATGGGTTTTTAGTGGTGAAAAAATAATTTTAAAAATCGTTCGGGAAATGAGTTTACTCCCTGCTTACTTTCTTTGTATACATTCGGACCTATACGGGGGGATTTACGGGAAATCGCGGGTTTTCGGTTGCCGGCGATTAAACTGCTTTCATTCGGCGTCTCATCAAAAATGAAAATATTTTTGAAAACTACAAGTCTCATGGGTTTTAGTGGTGAAAAAATAATTTTAAAAATCGTTCGGGAAATGAGTTTACTCCCTGCTTACTTTCTTTGTTATACATTCGACTATACGGGGATTTACGGGAAATCGCGGGTTTTCGGTTGCCGGCGATTTAAACTGCTTTCATTCGGCGTCTCATCAAAAATGAAAATATTTTTGAAAACTACAAGTCTCATGGGTTTTAGTGGTGAAAAAATAATTTTAAAAATCGTTCGGGAAATGAGTTTACTCCCTGCTTACTTTCTTTGTATACATTCGACTATACGGGATTTACGGGAAATCGCGGGTTTTCGGTTGCCGGCGATTAAACTGCTTTCATTCGGCGTCTCATCAAAAATGAAAATATTTTTGAAAACTACAAGTCTCATGGGTTTTAGTGGTGAAAAAATAATTTTAAAAATCGTTCGGGAAATGAGTTTACTCCCTGCCTTTACTTTCTTTGTATACATTTCCACTTATACGTGCCGAGCCCGGGATTTACGGGAAATCGGGGGTTTTCTGGGTTGCCCGGCGATTAAACTGCTTTCATTCTGGCGTCTCATCAAAAATGAAAACATTTTTTTGAAACTACAAGTTCATGGTTTTAGTGGTGAAAAAATAATTTTTAAAAATCGTTTCGGGAAATGAGTTTTACTCCCTGCTTACTTTCTTTGTATACATTCGACTATACGGGGATTTTACGGAAAATCGCTGTTTTTCGGTTGCCGGCGATTAAACTGCTTTTCATTTGGCGTCTCATCAAAAATGAAAATATTTTTGAAAACTACAAGTCTCATGGGTTTTAGTGGTTGAAAAATAATTTTTAAAAATCGTTCGGGAAATGAGTTAACTCCCTGCTTTACTTTCTTGTATACATTCGACTATTACGGGATTACGGGAAATCGCGGTATTTTCGGTTGCGGCGATTAAACTGCTTTCATTCGTCGTCTCATCAAAAATGAAAATATTTTTGAAAACTACAAGTCTCATGGGTTTTTAGTGGTGAAAAAATAATTTTAAAAATCGTTCGGGAAATGAGTTTACTCCCTGCTTACTTTCTTTGTATACATTCGACTATACGGGATTTACGGGAAATCGCGGGTTTTCGGTTGCCGGCGATTAAACTGCTTTCATTCGGCGTCTCATCAAAAATGAAAATTTTTGAAAACTACAAGTCTCATGGTTTTAGTGGTGAAAAAATAATTTTAAAAATCGTTCGGCGAAATGAGTTTACTCCCTGCTTACTTTCTTTGTATACATTCGACTATACGAGGGATTTACGGAAATCGCGGGTTTTCGGTTGCCGGCGATTAAACTGCTTTCATTCGGCGTCTCATCAAAAATGAAAATATTTTTTGAAAACTACAAGTCTCATGGGTTTTAGTGGTGAAAAAATAATTTTAAAAATCGTTGTCGGGGAAATGAGATTCTTTTTTATACTCAACCTTCTTACAGTGGATTGCCAAAATCTCTGTTACAAAATGATAGCTTTAACTTTAATATGAGTGTCGCTTCCTAATTTCTATACTCAAAAGATGTAACTCTTCGGTATTCAATGTACCTTAAGAAATATTTTGTCCGTGGAGAAATTAGCAAGTAACATCCGAACAACACATCGAACTTAATTATAACACACAGTTTAGTATATAGTATACGGACGAAGCTAGGATTTGAATAAATTAGGTTGCAACCCCAATGGCCTTAACAATGCGGCCCCAATGAAAGAAGGGCGGGGGGAACCAAAAAGACGCTGAAAAAGAAGTGCCGGCCGCGAGGGGGACGCAAGAGGGAGAGACAACATGAAGAAGGCGACCGTGTGGCGAAGTGCGCAAGGGGGCATTGGACAGAGGAGGAGGGGAGCACAACGTGGGAAAGGGCTGGGGGCGGGGCCGCGCGAACAGCACAAAACGCTCACGGCAAGGAACGAGAAGCCGGAGAAGAGTGGCGGGAAGGACTGAAGCGGGAAGCCGGCCCAGACAAGGGGACACCCGAAAGAAGGAAGTTACCGGTCGGACACACGGCAGAGGGCAAGGGTCCCAGGGTAGATCGGGGGAAAGACCAACGGCGCGAGCAGAGAAGAGAACCCAAAGAGGGACGGAGGGGACCACCACTCACAAGGCCCGCGCAGGGCGCTGGGCGTGCGGGAAAATAAGAAGGTGAATAAGAAGCGCGAGCAGGACAACGGCCCAAGAAGGATAAGGGACGCGCCGGGGCGGACGGGCGGGGGAGACAAGGCGCCACGAGACGGGATAAGGACGCCGGAAATCGCGCCGGTGCGCCGTGCGGGAGCCGCCGGCCCGCAGGAAACGGCGGGGCAGGCGGCGGCGCAGCAAAAAAAGGGAAAAGAGGGGGGAAAACTGACAAGGCGCAGGAGGGGGAGGGCCGGGCCAAAAAGAAGGGAAAAATCGGTCAGGGCAAAGGAGGGGACGCCCTCCACGGCGCCGACGGGCGGGGAGAACAGGGCCACGACGACGCGGCGCAGCCGGGAGGACGGAAAGCGGCGGGGGGCGGGGGCCGCGCGCAGTGAAAACGGCGGGCAGACGCGAATCAAAGGAAATGGCCAGAGGGCGACAGGGAGAAAGAGGAAGCAGGACCGACAGAGGACAGGGAAAAAGAAGCAGCCCGCAAGGAGGGCCCAAGGGCGCCCCAACGGGGCGGGGAGGGGCAAAAGCAAAAAGGAAAACAGGGGGGAAAACGAAAGGGACGCAAGAGACGCGGGAGGAGGGCGGAAAAAACGAAGGGGAAAAAGCTGGGCGCCGGAAAGGAGGGACGCCCGGGGCGCTGACTGGGAGGGGGCAGACATTCGACGGGGGAGACGGCAGGTACGGCGATGCAAGCCGCGGAGCGCCGGGCGGAGGGCGGCGAGAAAGACGGCCGGGCGAAGGCGACGCGCGGCGCCCGCGAAAGCAAAAGGAGGAAAAGAGGGGGAAAAACGAAGCAGACAGGAGCCCGCGAGGAGGGAGGGAGGGGGGAAAAAAGTAAGGTGGAAAAAGCGGGCGCGCGCAAACAGGAGGGGACGCGCCGGCGAACGCCGAGAGAGAAGAGGAGCATGCGATAGCAGACGGACGGGGAGAAGCGCGCGACGCGGACGGCGCAGGGAGAAACCGAGACAGGGCGACCGGAAAGACGCGCCACCCAATCCCCGGGAGGGGGACCGGACAAGCGCCACGGCCGACACAAAGGCGGGGGAACGGGACGGGGGGGCCGGAGAGCGGGGAAAACGGCCGTGCAGGCGGCGGACGCGGGCAAATGAGGGGGGCAAAAAGGAGAAGACAGGGGGGCAAAACGACAATGGCGCGCAGCAGCGCGCAAAAGGGAGCGGCGCCGGAAAAAAGGAAAGGGGAAAAAAGCGGGCGGGCACCAGAGAAGGGCAGGGAGAAGCCCGGGGACGCAACGCGGCGACGGGCGGGGGGCGAAGAGACAGGCCACGAGACGGACCGAGCCCGGGGGGACGGAAAGCGCGGCGGGGGCGGGGGCCGGAGAGAAACGGGCGGGCAGGCGGCCGGCGCAGCAAAAAGGAAAAGAGGGGGGAAAAAAGGCAAGGCGCAGGAGGGGGAGGGGGAGAGAGAAAGAAGAAGTGGGACAGGAGAAGCGGAGAAAGCAGGCGAAAGGGAGGCCGGACGCGCCGAGGAAGGCGGAGCGGACGCGCGTGGGTGGAGGGCGGGCGGGAGACAGGCGACAGACAACGCGGCACAAGGGAGCGGCGCAGCAAAGGGAGGCGGGCTAAGATGGCGGGGGCCGGAGGGCACCAACCCGAGGAAACGAGCATGGCAGGGGCCGGCGCAGCACAAAAAGGGAAAGAACGAGGGAAAACGAACAAGGCTGCAGGGGCGGGGAAGGGGGGGACCAAAGGGAAAGGGAACGGGGAAAAAGCGGGCGGAGAAAGAGGGGACGACCCGGCGACGGGCGGGGGATACAGCGCGAGCGGAGACCGGGGAAAGAGGTGGACAAGAGCGGAAAAAGCGCGGGCACGAGGGGCGGGGCTGGCGAGGGAAACGTGCGGGCAGGCGACGGAGGAAGAACAACGCAGCAAAAAGGAAAGAAAGGAGAGGGGCCGGGAAAGAGCGAACAAGCGTCCGAAGGGGCGGGGGGGTTAGGGGGGAAAAAGAAGGGGGAAAAAGCGCCGTCCGCAAAGAAAAACCAGGAGAAGGGGAGCGGCACGCGGAGGGCAGGCACCGGCAAGGGGGAGACAGGGTAGCGCAGGACGAGACGCAGGCCGAGACCCACGGGGAGGGACCCGGGAAGGAAAGCACGCCGGGGCGAGGGGAAGGGGGGGGCGCGGCAGAAGCAAGAAACGGCCGGGCAGGCGGAAACAACCAGGAACAACCAGCCACCAAGGGAGCGGCGCAGCAAAAAAGGAAAACCCCATCGGGGGGACAAACGACCAAGCGGCGAGGGGGGGGGGCAAGAGGGCGGGCGCCCGAGAGGGAACAAGGAAAAAATCGGGAAGGGGAAAAAGCGGGGCGGGAAGGAGGGGACGCCCGGCGGACGGAGAAGAAACCGGGACGGGCGGGACGGTGAGACAAGAGCCACAAACGAGACGCGACGAGCCCCGTGAAGGGGGACGGGCATCCGAGCAAAGCCGCCCAGGAGGGGCGGGGGGCCGGGAAAGGAAAGAAAACGGCTGCCCGGGACAGGCGGCGGCGCGGCCTGCGAAACCAGCCGCCGGCGAAAAAGAAAGAGGGGGGGAAAAAGGGCCCAAGGCCCCAGGCAGGGGAGGGGGGCAAAAGAAGAGGGAAAAGCGGGCGGCGAAAGGAGGGGACGCCGGGCCAGGCGGACGGGGCGGCGGGCCCAGGGGAGACAGGCGACTAGACGCGAGGGGACGGGACAGCGAGGGCGGGGGGGGTTCGCGGAGAGGAAACGGTCGGGGCAGCGGCGAGGCGCAGCAAAAAGGAAAAGAGGGGGGCAAAACGACAAGCGAGGGCGGGAACGGGGCCGCAGGGGAAGGCAAAAAGGCAGGAAGGGGGAAAAAAGCGGGGCGGCGGGAAAGCCAGGCAGGGGACGCAAACGGGCGGCCGGCGGACGGCGGGAGGGAAGAGACAGGCGACGACGACCCCAGAGCACGGGCTGCCGCCAGGACCGCGCGAGAAGAGACACGCGCGAAGGCGGCAGGCCGAAAAGCACAAGCGCACGCGACGCGGGAAGGCTGGCGGGGTATGATAATGAACAGGAGCGAGGACGCGAGCGCGGGGGACCACGGGCGCGAAGTGGAAAAGCGCCGGGAAACGCCACACGGGGAGCAAAAGGGGGCCGAGGCGGAGCGCGCGCCGGAGAAGACAGAGGGTACAGAGACGAAAGCGCAGCACCACAAGGCGCGGAAGGGACGAGCGCAGCAGAGGGAAAAGAGGAGGAAAAAGAAAGAGGAGCGGGGAATAAACGAACGAGGGAGACAAAGCAGAGGGGGCGAGGAGGAGCGGCAGGGGCGGAAAAGCGGGGAGAGGATACGGAGAACAGGCGGCGCCGGAAAAGCGGGAGCAGGAGAGAGAAGGCACGGGGGGAGAGGGAAAAAGCGAGGCTCGGCAGGAGAGAAAAAGGGGGAGGGGACGACGAGACGGGGGAGGGAGGAGAGGAGCGTGCGAGAGAAAGAGGGGGGAGAGAAAGGGAGGGATGGGCGGGGGTGCGCAGGGAGAGAAGGGGACAGAGGGCACGGGAGGAAGGCAAAGCGACGAGGAGAGGAGGCACGGGGCGACGGAGCGCAGGGACAACAGGGAAGAACGGAAAAGAAACGACCGAGAAGGAAAAGAGGGTGAGGAGGAGAAGGCCCATGGGAAAAAGGGGAAGAACGAAAAGGCCGGAAAGGGGCGGAGAAAAGGACAAGGGGGACGAGCGCGAGGGGAAAAATGGGAAGAGACAACAGAAGCGGCGACGAGAAAGGGCGGGAGGGAGAGCACAGGGAGGAAAAGGGAAGACGACGAAGAGAGGGCGAGAGAAAAGGGGGGGAGAGCGGCAGGGGAAAAGGGGAGAACGAAAGGCGGCGAGAGAAAGGCGGGACGAGCGCAGGGAAAAAGAGGGCGGTACGAGACCGGGGAAGAACGAGCGCGAGGGGGAGAGAAAGGACGGGGGGAGAGGGCGGGGGAGAAAAGGGGGAGCGGAAGACGACGGAAGAAGAACGCGCGGGACGGAGAAAAAGCGGCGGGAGAGCGCAGGGGACAAAGGGAAAACGGAGAGAGACAGAGGACGCCAAGAGAAAAGGGGAGGGGCGAGAGCACAGGGGAAGAAGGGGGAGACAAGCGCGAGCAACGAGAAGGGACGCGAAGGCCGCGCGAGGGAGAGCGAGCGGGGGGCCTGCGACGGCCGAGAGGGGAAGAGAGGAGGAAGAACGAAAACGCGCCGGAGGGCGGGCGGGGGGCGCGCAGCGAAAAAGGACCAGCAAGGAGAGCAGAGAAAAAAAAAGACGGGGAAGAAAGAGAGAAAAGGCGCCGACGGAGAGGAGGAAAAGACGAAACAAGGAGCGCAGGCCGGAGGAGGATGAGGCAGAGAAAAGAAAGACGAAAAGAAGGGGAAAAGAGATGAGGAACGAAGGCGGGCGCGGAACAGGAGGGGAATGGCAAGAGACACGGAGGGAAAAGAAAAAAAAAAAGAAAGCAGAGAGGGGAGGTGAAAAAAAAACAACGGGCCGCGGGAGGCGGGCAGGAACAAGAGAGACAAGGGCCGAGCGGCTGGAAGGGCGCAGGGAGCACGGGTCCGACCCAGCGCGCACAGCCGAGACGGAGGGGGCCACAGGAGAGAGAGTACGCGAGAGGAGCGGGGACAAGGGAGGGGGAAGGGGGGCGGGGAGGACAGAGGAGGAGAAACGCCGCGGACAGGAAGAAGGCGACGCAGGCTGACGGAAAGCGAGGGAGGCCGCGCGACGGGACAGGCCGCACGCGAGAGGGGAAAGGCGAACGCCGGGGACCGGGAGCAGGGAGGCGGGGAAGCACGAGAAAAGCGAGGCCGGCGCAGAACAAGCGAGGGGCGCGAGGGGAGCGCGCGACGCGAGAGGACAAGACAGGCGTAAAGGCGCACAGGCGAGACAAAAGGCAACGCGCGCCGGAACCGAGCGGAGCCGAGGGAGCGAACCGAGCCGGCAAGGGCAAGGCAAACACACGGAGCGGAAGCCAGACCCGAAGGCCGGCGGCCGGGACAAGAGAACGAGAGGCCCGACAAGGGCGGGGGAAACCGCCCGGGAAAAAAGGGAGCAGCGGGAAACAAAAGAAGGGGAAGCGGGGCGGGCGGCCAGAAAAAGACGAGGGAACAGAAGGCGGACCGACAAACGAGCGCGAACGCAGCCCAGGCGAGGGCGACAGCAGGAAGCGGAAAGACGGGCCAGGGCGGCGGAGGAAGCGCACCGGGGCGGAAGGCGGAGGCAGCACAACAGGCGCGGGAATGGGCAGCGCGAGACACGGCCACGGAAGGAGAACGAACGGGGCACGTGCGGAGGGAGCCCAGGGCAGGCCGGGCACGAGGAGCGGACCAAAAAGGGAAGGGATGGGACGACCAACCCCGGGCCGGCAAAACGACACGCAGCGAAGGCCAGCGGCGCCAACGACAAGGGCACACGCGGGCCGGGCCGGGAAGGGCGCGACGAAGCAGGAGCGGGCGCAGGACGGGTGGCCGCGGCGTGAGCCGACCAGGGAGCCCCGGGCGCGGACGAGGACCAGGCGGCCACCGGCGACAAACGGGAGCAGACGAAGGAACGACGGGGGGCAGGCAGGGCTGCCCAGCGACGCGGCGTGTGGGGAGGAAACCAAAGCAGCGTGCAATCGGGACAAGCAAGCCCAGGGACGAGACCGGGGCGCGAGGACGCCCAAGCAAGCAAAGCGAGCGGGAGAGAAAAGAGACGAGAAGCGAGGAACAACAAAAAAGGACGACCAGCAAGCAGGACAGAGACCAGCGCGGACGGGACGAGCGAACAGCGACGACCCGAAACGGCGAGCAACACGGAAAAGGGAAGCAGGAAGCCAGGAGACAGGAGCGGAACGAAAAGCGCGGGAGCAGGGCGCGGGAAAGGAGGGACAGAGACCGGGACCCAGCGGCGCGCAGGACGAGACCACGCAAGCCACACCGAAGGGGCGCACGAGCCACCCAAAAGAACGGGACGGGGCACGTCGAGCAAAAGCGGGCGCGAAAGCGACAAAGGCCAGCCAAAAGAGGCAGCAGGCGGGCGCGGGGGGCAACGAAAGACGGGGCGGCGGGAAGCAGCCGCCGAGGAGAGAACAGAAGAGGGGAGCGGGCGAAGGGAGCCCACGCAGGACCGGGAACAAAACCAAAGGGCAGAGACCGGAGCGAGAGGCGAGGGCGTGGCGCGAGAAGGAACGGAGCAAGAGCACGCGGGCAGAACGGGACAGAAACAAGAACAGAACCAACGGACAAACCGCAGGCCAGAGGAACCCGCGGCGAACCAGAAGGCTAGCACCCGAAGGCCCGGGGAGAAACAAGGCACGAGGGACACGCGAACGGCCACAGCACGCGGCGAAGAGCGACCAGACCGGGAGAAGCGGAGGAGCAGAACGTGGGAAGAAGCCGCAACGCCAAGAGAGCCAAGGCGGGGACCAGCGCGGCAACAAGACCGGAGACGCCGTCCAGCGGGCAGCGGCAAGGGACCGGAAGAGCCGCCACGACCGCAGGCCGGGCGAGCGGCAAGAGCGGGCCCGGCAGAACAACAGCAGCATGGCAGACCAAAGGAGCCGCACCCAAGCAAAACGCAGGGGCAAGCACCGCGAGAAGAAGGCGGCAAAGCTCGACCCGGGGCGCCGCCGCGGGCGAGCCAAAACATCCGGCAGGCAGGGGACGGAGACACGGCGCACCGACCAAACAGCTGGGAGGAGGCGGCGGCAGGGCCGGGGCGAAGCCGGGAGGGAAGCGCGGCCGCGGGGGGGCGGGGCGGCGTAGGAAACGGCGGGCAGGCGGAACGGGAACGCAGCAAAAAGGAAAATACGAGGGAGTCACCAAGATACGACCAAGCCAGCGGTCAAGAAGGAAGGGGGAGAGGGGCCAATATAAGAAAGAAGGGGGAAAAAGAGCGGGCGGCGAAAGAGGGGGGAGCGCCGCGGGGGACCGGAGCGGGACAAGTAGAACATGGGCGAGCGAGAGACGCCGGGGCCGCAGGCCGAGAGGGAGGTACGCGGCATAGGAAAGCGCGGGGCGGCCGGGCCGGCGAGGAAACGGCGGCAGCGAGAGCCGGCGCAAGCAAAAGAGGAGGGAAAAAGAGGGGGGGACAACGGGGAGGACAAGCGCGAGGCGCGGGGGCAAGCGGCCGGGAAAGAAAAGGGTAAAAAGCGGGCGGGAAAGGAGTGGGACGCCCACCGGCCGGGAACGCCGAGGAAGAACGGACCCGGGTCGTGGCGGAGAACAAGGACGAAACGAAACGACGGGGCCGAGCGCCGGAGCGGGAGGGGACGGAAAGCGCGAGACCAGGGGGGGGCGGGGCGGAACCGCCGGCTATGGAAACGGCCGTGGCAGGTAGATCCGCAGTGCG
>JASGCC010000896.1:0-49819 GCA_030067915.1 Hydractinia echinata | reverse complement strand
TATCACCCTACCGGTGGCTGCACGCGAACACACAGGGTGGCCGCACATAGTCCTAGTCCTTTCAGGGTCCTCCATGAACTACGAATGTTGATATTACTGCTTTTGTGATTTAAGTATAAGGCCCCTTTAGAAAACGCTCTAGACTACGTCGCGAGCAGGGCACAATAAGAGTGCACTTGGAAATATAAGTTTATTGGTCTTTTGATAAAGCAGCCGCCTAATATCTTTAAAGAGTCCTTTACTTCCACCGATGTCACGGCGCGGTTTACCACTAGACAGCGCTATGGGCGCCAGCCTATGGAGTGGGCTACTCGCATGATCTAGGTTACCATTAAAATGTCTCGAATATTGGAACTACGATTGGTATTAATAGTCAACGTTTTCTCAAATCTTTAAGCTCACCAAAGGACCAAGCGCATGTAAGGTATATAGACGCTTCCACTCATAAGAGCGCTGACGACCCAGGCGCCAAGAGTGTCTAAAGCGCTGTTAAATAATGGTCCAATTTTCTAACGCATTAAGTAAGGAGCCTACACTACCTAAATCTCCAACGCAGGGGTTCACACCGTGCCCATGAGCCAGGTGAGGCACATTCGGTTCCTATTACTTATTTCGTTATCAAGAGGGACTATAGATTAACATTTCTCTTGGAAAATTGTAACAACCAGTATTAAAGGTTTGTGCGTCTTTTATCTGAGCTGGTAGAGTCACTTCAATTATACTGTCTTCCTAACTTACGTATGGGTACTAACAGGGCCATTCTAGTCACCAAAGATCAGCCCCACGTTTCAATTACGTTACATCGAACGTTTCTAACCGCTCAAATAAAGGGAATCGTTATTCAAAACTGCTTAATAAAACCGCCGACAGATGCAGGACCGCGTAGGTAATATCTAGAAAATCATCCAGCTATGCCCAAGATCCAAGGCTATGGCCATGCTTGGGGCTTAGTCTGTGCGATTCATCCAATAGTCTCATGGGAAGCACGCGACCGAAAATCGTTATTAGGTCGAATTTTCTAACTGTATTCGCAAATCAGACCGGCCCCATTATGGATAGGAGCTTCTAACTAAAACGTTGCCCAGGATTAATGATAAAAGGCGTGTTCAAAATATGTGCCTTAAAGTTTAACTAGGGCCTAATAGATTAAAAAGTGTCTCTGCACGAAAATCACAAGTCAATCGTCGCGTCTTATTTCTCCTTCATGGCGCCGCTCCTACGCGCCCAGGAGGACTCAGATGGCGCCACTCCATGGTCCTCAGTTTCCCGTGTCGAGGTTCCCTCAATGGCAATTAATCGATGTATTAAGAGGTAATCAACATTATACATGGAGAGCCTTATATTTCAGGTCCTCTCAACTTTAAATAAAGCGCTCAGACTATTCTCACTTACATGCATCAGTCATATTGCGCCTGGTTACATAAATGGACTTTTACAAGCTATTTAAGAGCCTATAACAAGCGCCCGTAAACCAGATGCGTATGGAGGTTATTCCCCTCCACGTGCCCAGTCGAGATTGGCACCAGTTTCTCGAGGTCTGCAGATTCCCATTTTCAGTTATCAATGGACTACGCATGTATTTAAGTCAAGATTTTCCCCTAGTAGCTAAACGCAGGGAGCGCACTCTGTAGTTAACGATCTTCTAACTATTCGGTTTGGCAGGAAGAGTGGGCACCTTCAAGTATTAGCCTTGGGTAATCTTCATAGTTTGCCTTAAGTAAAAACACCTAATAAGGAGTCCTACACGGTAAATCACGTTGGGTTATTCACACAAGGTCAACAGCACGAGTGGCCCATCACCACGAGTAGAGCCCATATTGCGTACCGTCTATTTAGATGCTTATTTATGCATCGCCTATCTCATGGACTACAACGATGCCGTATCGAATTAACGCGTTTCACTTCGTGTTTCTTCACCACCCTGAGGCGGGCCAGGGTCTTAAAAGACGATTCGTAACAACTCAGCTAGTGAATGGTACATCGGCCGACAACATACTTACTCGAACTGAACACCCATGTAATATCATTGGTTGCGGCTATGAAATAGTTGTTGACACGAAGCCCTTAATAACGGAGTCTACCACCCTCTAAAATCGCGAGCAAGCCAGTGATGTCAAGGCTTCCTCGCGTGCGCCGAAAGACCCAGTGGCCGGTAGGCTTCGAGGATTCGTT
This sequence comes from Hydractinia echinata, assembly GCA_030067915.1. Classification (NCBI taxonomy): domain Eukaryota; kingdom Metazoa; phylum Cnidaria; class Hydrozoa; order Anthoathecata; family Hydractiniidae; genus Hydractinia; species Hydractinia echinata. The sequence goes on along the minus strand of JASGCC010000896.1, from coordinate 47,647 downwards.
TCAGATCCCTGAAATGGACTAGTCATCGTGTTGAGATTATAAGTTAGTCATGCTCGGATTATTCCTCCCAACCCTCCCTGGAGCAGCCAGGCCTTAGAAGAGGCTTATTTCTTTGAGAGACTGGTCGTCTACGCCGTGATAATCCAGTTAGTCGTTTTCGTAAGGATGCATAATGGGCCTATGTTAGTGGAGGCCTGAGAGCTCATCGAATAGGTACAGCGCCCTTAACTAGCCAAGAAGATGCTCATTGCTATGGACATCCAGCATATCGCTTGCGATCCTCCAGCACGCAGTTAGGACCCAGAGACATGGACTGGTTTCAAGTTTCGGATTCCCTTAAGTAATTCTACTTTTTATACAATCATCTAAATAGGGCGGGCTCTGACACCGATGTTTAAATTTGTTTTCCCGTGAGAACACGCCAAAGTGGTTGCCCCAGCTGTTAGAACAGCTATCTGGAACTGCTTAGGTGATCCCAGGCATATGGATCACAGGTCCGTTCAATACTCAAGAAAGAAGACTAATTGGTTATAATTATATGGCTTTTTACAGCCTAATAAATTGAGCTCCTAGCACGTAAGTCAACCCGATTGTTAAGTGTCCAGTTTAGTCGTGCCTTCTATCACATTTTTAATGGTAAAGGTCAACCCAGTCCAAAAATGCCAGTTCAATTAAGCTTCCAAAGGCCCTACAGATATCGATTGAATCGGCCATTATTGGGTCTTAGTCCTCTGTTCAGTTCACATACAATGGACGACCGCGATGTTGTACTTAAAAGTCGGTTTATCCCCCCTGCGGCAAGCCATAGAGTGCCCTAATATAGAATCCGGACGCCCTTCTAAACACATCACGAAAAATTTATCGCTTATAAATACAATGTTGGTAAGGATGATGTGTGACGGTAGTACACGCGCAACGCTCTGTAAGCCCGGGTACAAAACGTAGTTGGCCCTTTTCAGCCTAAGATAGGGGGAAGTCCAAACGTAAATACCGGTGGGGTTCCACGTGGCCCCGAAACAAGGGGCCGGCCCATTGGGTCCGTCCTTAATCAGGTCTCAATGGCTAACGAGTGTGTATTAAGTCGTTTTTCCTGGAGTCACAGGCCCTTACGCTAGCTTTCTAACCTACGTTGCAACAGGGCCTTCCAAGGCCTGGTTATATGGGCCTTTTTTTACCAGGCAATCAAGAGCCTACGCCGTAATGACTGCGGTTTCCACCGTGCCAGAATATGCGTTGCTAATCGGTCTAGTTCCTTTTCATCGCGATGGACTACGATTTATTAAGTACGCTTTCCTGAGGCGCGGGGCCCTTTGGAGGACACTTTAACACGTGACACCCTTCTAAGCCTTGGTAATATGGGTTCTGTTTACAATGCCTTAATAAAGGGAGCTAACACGTAAAGTCACGGTTTTTTTCCACGTGCCAGCAGGTTTGGCCCATCGGTCCCTAGTTCCCTTTCCGGTTCTACAATGGACTACGATGTTATTCAGGTCGTTTACTTGAGCAGCCAGGCCCGTTTAGAACGCTATCATAATACGGTGGCACCAGGCCTTCCAAGCCTGTAACAATATGGCTTTTCAGCCAATAAAGCCTACACGTTAAATCACGCGGGTTTCCACCGTGCCCCGAAAAGGGTGGCAATCGTCTCAGTCCTTTCAGTCTTCATTGGACTGACGATGTATTAAGTTTCGTATTTCCGATGAGCATCAAGCGCCTTTTAAACGCTTCATTCTAACTACGTGCACAGGTTCTATAAGCCTGTAATATGGCCTTTTAGCAGCCTATAAGAGCTACAGTAAATCACGTAGGTTCACGTGCCAGACAGACTGGCCATGCCGTCTAGTCCTGTTCGTCTCAATGGATACGTAGTGTAATTAGGGTTTGTCCCCTGATGCAGAAAGGCCCATTAGAACGAGCTTTCGTAACTACGTGTAGACAGGCGTTCCCCTTAACTGGTAATATGGGCGTTGTCTTAAACAAGCCACTGGATTAGATATACGGAAGTCTACCTGAAATCCGCGGTCTTGGTATGATAAAGTACTAGTCAGATGGACACCATGGTACAGGGTGGCCTATTTCGATTCATTATTCTTTGTCTTCCAGTCATTGGGACATGACTTACAGGAAATTATACTTGTAATTTTCGTATGTTCCTTCGCTCATGCGCGTCCTAGGGCCTTAGTAAAGACGGCTTCTACGGTTACGCTGAACAGGTTTCTAAGACCTTTATATGGCGCCTTTATAGGAAGGGACTTAATAGGGAGTCTCCTGAATCCAACCTGGAAAATTCTCACTACCGGAATCTCCAACCAGTGCCAAAACGTAACATCGGGCTATAATACCCTCAGGGGTGTGGCATCCTATAAATTTTAAATACGGGGCATCCTAGTCTGTCGCCCTAGAATCTTTCTATGGAACCTACGACAATGTATTGTCGCTGGCTTTTCCCCTGAAGAAGCGACCGCAATAAGCAATTTAAAGACGAGCCTTCTTAAGCTAAACGGTGGACCCATGGTCCCTTCCGTTCAAAACTGGTGCCTAAGTGGCCTTTTAATTACACGCTAATTGATGCGGAGGACGTCTTTCAAACGGTTAAGAAATCATCGTGTAGTGGTTTTTCCTGGAAACGCGTCCAGGCCTCAGTGTGTCCTTATAAATCAAGATTGGGCCACAATGGTTTCTAAGATCTTAATTGTGTCCCAAAAATAGGACATACGTTCCATGAATAAATTACATAGTGTGCTCAATTGATTATGGGTCCCCTAAGTGCAAAGGCACTCTAGTTGCCCCTAAGGGGAATAAACACGCATCTGTCTTAAAAGAATGACCGCTGTAGCAGCGTCCGTCTCATGAAGCGCACGGCTATAAAGAATAAAGGTCATATAGAAAAATTTATCCAAGCCTAACAGCTAGAAATAAACAAGTTGTCTGGTATACAACGGTATCGACAACGTGGTATTGAACGATCGGTGACCAGCGAACAAGGCGCCCACATGCTCTCTGTTGTAAGCTCTCTCCTTATCAAGTACTCCATAGGACTACGAACCTGATATTAACAGGAAGTCGTGTTTTCCCCATTGGGAACAATCCGCCTTTTATAGGAAACGACTATCTAAACGTCCATACGGGCATACAAGGGGCCTTCACAAGCTCTGTAGTTAGGTTTATTTGGGCTTTAATAACGCCCTGTACTACTATTAAAATTTGAGCACCCTACTTTACACCCAGTGAAAATCCACAGGGCGCGTGCATCGCGAGGCGCTGCCACAAGAACAAGTGGGCCCATCGGGGTCTTAGTCCCTCTTCAGTCTCAATGGGAATCACGATGGTATTAGTCCGTTTTCATGGCAGCAATCAGGCCTTAGACGCCTTCTAACTACGTGGCCACAGGCCGCTCCAAGCTGTAACATTATGGCGCTTGATTGGTTTTTACCCCAAAGCCCCAAATAAGAGGCCTACACGTAACTCACTGCGTTCCACGTGGCCCAGACAGGTGGCCATCGGTTAGTCCCTTCAGTCGCAAATGGACTACGGATGTATTACAGTCGTTTTCCTGAGCCGGGGCCCTGAACCGCCTCTAACACTGTGGCACATGGCCTTCTAAGCCCTTTAATTGGGTCTTTTTTACAACCTAAATAAGGCTACCACTAAATGCCAGCACAAGGTTATTGTATCCACAAAACCAGTGTAGCTCCAAGATAGGTGGCAAATTTTCCCGGGATTCATTCTAGATAACCCTTTTCTCATGTAAAGTCACAAGCTCAGGCGTGACTAACCCCAGATGTAATTAATCCGTTTAACAACAAGCCCCGCTCCCCACTGACACAGCGAGTGTACTATTAGACGACTTTCTAGAGCTAAAGTCGTATGGACCAGGCCTTCCAAGCCATGTTAATTATGGCCTTACAGCCAATAAGAGCCTAACACGTAAATCACCTGCAGTGAGCGTTCACGTGGCCCCAGTAACAGGTCGGGCCATCGGGGTGCTAGTCCTTTCAGTCTCAAATGACTATCGATGTGTATTTTAAGTCGTATTCAACATGAGCATCAAGCCCTAGAAAGCTCTATCTAAGTAGTGGGCACCAGTCATATAAGCCTGGTATATCATGGCCTTTTACAGGCCTAATAGAGCCTACCACGTTAATCAGTGGTTCCTTCCAGACGTGCCCAGGAGACCAGATGGCCATTAGTCTAGAAGGTCTTTCATCGTCATGGATAATACGGATGTAACATGTACAGTCGTTTCCCTGAGCAACCACGGCCCTTAGAACGCCTCTAACTACGTGCACTAGGCTTCTACAGCTTGTATATAATGCCGTTATATACAGCCCAATAGAAAGAGCCTGACCCGTAAATCATATGAATCGGCGGGGTGTCAGACATGCCATGAAGGTCGGTAGGCCATATCACGCGTCCCTAGTTTCTTGTCAGCGTGTCACTCGATTGGTACTAGGGATGTTATTAAGTCAGTTTTGAGGGGCTTCTGGACGCCTAAGGGGCCCCCCTTAGGGAACAGTCATCCGTTATCTTAGCGTGCGACATGGTCTTTCTCAAAGCCTGTAAAGATAAGTGGCCTTCTTTACAGCTGAAGAATGGAAAGGAAGTGCTATATTCACGTTTAATACGCTGTTGGTTGCCCACCGTGTCGAGACAGGATGGGCCAGCGGTCTAGGTCCGTGATCAGAAGTTTCTCAAAGGACTTGAACGGGATGTATATATAAGTCGGTGTCTGGAATTCGCGTGGATCCACCAAGGCTCCCTCTGGACACGCCTTCTAATTAACGTGGCACAGGGCATAAATGAAGCCTGTAAGTGAATGAGCCCTTTTTCCAGACTAATAAAGAGCTACACGTTAAAAACACGTGGTTCCACGTGCCCTAGAAGATGGGGCCAATATTTGGTTCATGTCCATTTCAGTCTGCAATGAGAAATATCGATGTATTAGATCGTTTTGCCCCGCTGAGCACCAAGCCCGCGTTAGATTGAGCCGTTTCTTAACCGTCAGTGCACAGGCCCTTCTAGCCTGGTAATATTGGCCTTTTTACAAGGGCTAAAAGATTACTCGCTCCGGATGACTCGTAATCCACGTGGTTACCACGTGCCCAGAGTGACCAGGGTGGCGCATTGGGTCTAGTGTTTCAGGCGTCCCAAGTGGGACTGTAGGAGATGTATTAAGTCGTTTTTCCTGGAGGGACCAGGCCCTTAAACGGGCTTCTAACTACTGGACTAGCCTTCTAGAGCCTGTTAATATGGCCTTTTACGGACCTAAGATAAGGAGTTTCTACACCTAAATACGCGGATTCAGTGCCCAACAGACAGGGATCGCCATCGGGTCTAGTCCTTGTCATTCAATGGACTACGATGTATTAAGTTCGTTTTCCTGAGCGGCCAAGGGCCCTGTGAAGCGCTTCTAAATACGGTTGGGACAGGCTCTAAGACTTGGGTAATTGGCCTTTTACAGCCTAAAATAAGAGCTTAAACACCGTAATTTCCAGACGTGTGTTTCACGGTGCCCCAGACATCGATGGCAATGGTGATCTAGTTGCCGTTCGCTTAGCTACTTCGATATTGAAGTAGAATGAGTATTAAAGTGGTCGCTGTTTCTTCTGGTGTGTTTTTATGATTCATGGATCACATTAGTTAGCAAGATAGGGTCTGCAAGTTACTCTTGAAACTGTCACGCCTAGCCGTCGCGAGATTAGTCACAACCAATATGTCAATTAAAGAATGTTATTTCTTGGAGTCCAATGTGTCTCATTTATCACATTTATAAGGTCAAAGTCCAAATAATCAGTTCAATTAAGTCCCACGCCAAATCGTTTCACTGTTTAAAGCGATGCAACATAGTAAAATCAGAAAAATATCGCTAAATACATTTGGTACGAATATGTGACGCAACCGTTGTAACTCAAACGGACTGATACCGTTAGAAAGATCAATGAATTTAGTTTTTGACCTGTCGTCTATTTCCTTCAGTCGCGCGCAACTGCTAGTATTGAGCACACAGGAAAAATGACTTATTTCATTTAATTTTTAATAAAGCGCTACCACATACAGCGCAAGTGTGAAATCGCCTGAGTTCAGCAATCATGTCAAATTAAGAAGAATGTTAATTCTTGGAGTCACTTTTCTCATTTATCACAGTTCAGAAGGTCAAGTCCAAATCAGTTCATTTAAGTCCCACAGTCAATCGTTTCACTGTTAAAAGCGATGGCAACCTAGTAATATCAGAAACATATCGCTAATTACATGTTTGGTACGAATATGTGACTGCCCACCTGTTGTAAACTCAAACGGACTGAAACCGTTAGAAAGCATGAAATGTAGTTTTGAAAACTGTCCTCTATTTCTTCAGCGCGCGCTAACGGCTAAGGATTGGTCTCACAGTAAAAATGACTTATTTATCTAAATTTTTAAATAAAGCGCCACCACAGTGCCCAGTGTAATCGCTGAGTTCCAGCAATCATGTCAAATTAAGAAGAATGTTATTTCTTGGAGTCCAATTGTCTCATTTATCACATTTATAAGGTCAAAGTCCAAAATCAGTTCAATTAAGTCCCACAGTCAATCGTTTCACTGTTAAAAGCGATGCAACCTAGTAATATCAGAAAAATATCGCTAAATACATGTTGGTACGAAAATGTGACGCAACCGTTGTAACTCAAACGGATTGATACCGTTAGAAAGTCAATGAAATTTTATTTTTGAAACTGTCTCTATTTCTTCAGCGCGCGCTAATGGCTAGGATTGGTCCCACAGTGAAAAATGACTTATTTATCTAAATTTTAAATAAAGCGCTACCACAGCGCCCAGTGTAATCGCTGAGTTCCAGCAATCATGTCAAATTAAGAAGAATGTTATTTCTTGGAGTCCAATTGTCTCATTTATCACATTTATAAGGTCAAAGTCCAAAATCAGTTCAATTAAGTCCCACAGTCAATCGTTTCACTGTTAAAAGCGATGCAACCTAGTAATATCAGAAAAATATCGCTAAATACATGTTGGTACGAATATGTGACGCAACCGTTGTAACTCAAACGGACTGATACCGTTAGAAAGTCAATGAAAATGTAGTTTTTGAAACTGTCTCTATTTCTTCAGCGCGCGCTAACGGCTAGGATTGGTCCCACAGTAAAAAATGACTTATTTATCTAAATTTTTAAATAAAGCGCCACCACAGCGCCCAGTGTAATCGCTGAGTTCCAGCAATCATGTCAAATTAAGAAGAATGTTATTTCTTGGAGTCCAATTGTCTCATTTATCACATTTATAAGGTCAAAGTCCAAAATCAGTTCAATTAAGTCCCACAGTCAATCGTTTCACTGTTAAAAGCGATGCAACCTAGTAATATCAGAAAAATATCGCTAAATACATGTTGGTACGAATATGTGACGCAACCGTTGTAACTCAAACGGACTGATACCGTTAGAAAGTCAATGAAATGTAGTTTTTGAAACTGTCTCTATTTCTTCAGCGCGCGCTAACGGCTAGGATTGGTCCCACAGTAAAAAATGACTTATTTATCTAAATTTTTAAATAAAGCGCTACCACAGCGCCCAGTGTAATCGCTGAGTTCCAGCAATCATGTCAATTAAGAAGAATGTTATTTCTTGGAGTCCAATTGTCTCATTTATCACATTTATAAGGTCAAAGTCCAAAATCAGTTCAATTAAGTCCCACAGTCAATCGTTTCACTGTTAAAAGCGATGCAACCTAGTAATATCAGAAAAATATCGCTAAATACATGTTGGTACGAATATGTGACGCAACCGTTGTAACTCAAACGGACTGATACCGTTAGAAAGTCAATGAAATGTAGTTTTTGAAACTGTCTCTATTTCTTCAGCGCGCGCTAACAGCTAGGATTGGTCCCACAGTAAAAAATGACTTATTTATCTAAATTTTTAAATAAAGCGCTACCACAGCGCCCAGTGTAATCGCTGAGTTCCAGCAATCATGTCAAATTAAGAAGAATGTTATTTCTTGGAGTCCAATTGTCTCATTTATCACATTTATAAGGTCAAAGTCCAAAATCAGTTCAATTAAGTCCCACAGTCAATCGTTTCACTGTTAAAAGCGATGCAACCTAGTAATATCAGAAAAATATCGCTAAATACATGTTGGTACGAATATGTGACGCAACCGTTGTAACTCAAACGGACTGATACCGTTAGAAAGTCAATGAAATGTAGTTTTTGAAACTGTCTCTATTTCTTCAGCGCGCGCTAACGGCTAGGATTGGTCCCACAGTAAAAAATGACTTATTTATCTAAATTTTTAAATAAAGCGCTACCACAGCGCCCAGTGTAATCGCTGAGTTCCAGCAATCATGTCAAATTAAGAAGAATGTTATTTCTTGGAGTCCAATTGTCTCATTTATCACATTTATAAGGTCAAAGTCCAAAATCAGTTCAATTAAGTCCCACAGTCAATCGTTTCACTGTTAAAAGCGATGCAACCTAGTAATATCAGAAAAATATCGCTAAATACATGTTGGTACGAATATGTGACGCAACCGTTGTAACTCAAACGGACTGATACCGTTAGAAAGTCAATGAAATGTAGTTTTTGAAACTGTCTCTATTTCTTCAGCGCGCGCTAACGGCTAGGATTGGTCCCACAGTAAAAAATGACTTATTTATCTAAATTTTTAAATAAAGCGCTACCACAGCGCCCAGTGTAATCGCTGAGTTCCAGCAATCATGTCAAATTAAGAAGAATGTTATTTCTTGGAGTCCAATTGTCTCATTTATCACATTTATAAGGTCAAAGTCCAAAATCAGTTCAATTAAGTCCCACAGTCAATCGTTTCACTGTTAAAAGCGATGCAACCTAGTAATATCAGAAAAATATCGCTAAATACATGTTGGTACGAATATGTGACGCAACCGTTGTAACTCAAACGGACTGATACCGTTAGAAAGTCAATGAAATGTAGTTTTTGAAACTGTCTCTATTTCTTCAGCGCGCGCTAACGGCTAGGATTGGTCCCACAGTAAAAAATGACTTATTTATCTAAATTTTTAAATAAAGCGCTACCACAGCGCCCAGTGTAATCGCTGAGTTCCAGCAATCATGTCAAATTAAGAAGAATGTTATTTCTTGGAGTCCAATTGTCTCATTTATCACATTTATAAGGTCAAAGTCCAAAATCAGTTCAATTAAGTCCCACAGTCAATCGTTTCACTGTTAAAAGCGATGCAACCTAGTAATATCAGAAAAATATCGCTAAATACATGTTGGTACGAATATGTGACGCAACCGTTGTAACTCAAACGGACTGATACCGTTAGAAAGTCAATGAAATGTAGTTTTTGAAACTGTCTCTATTTCTTCAGCGCGCGCTAACGGCTAGGATTGGTCCCACAGTAAAAAATGACTTATTTATCTAAATTTTTAAATAAAGCGCTACCACAGCGCCCAGTGTAATTCGCCTGAGTTCCAGCAATCATGTCAAATTAAGAAGAATGTTATTTCTTGGAGTCCAATTGTCTCATTTATACACATTTATAAGGTCAAAGTCCAAAATCAGTTCAATTAAGTCCCACAGTCAATCGTTTCACTGTTAAAAGCGATGCAACCTAGTAATATCAGAAAAATATCGCTAAATACATGTTGGTACGAATATGTGACGCAACCGTTGTAACTCAAACGGACTATACCGTTAGAAGGTCAATGAAATTTAGTTTTTGAAACTGTCTCTATTTCTTCAGCGCGCGCTAAATGGCTAGGATGGTCCACAGTAAAAAATGACTTATTAATCTAAATTTTTAAATAAAGCGCTACCACAGCGCCCAGTGTAATTCGCTGAGTTCCAAGCAATCATGTTGTAACTCAAACGGACTGATACCGTTAGAAAGTCAATGAAATGTAGTTTTTGAAACTGTCTCTATTTCTTCAGCGCGCGCTAACGGCTAGGATTGGTCCCATAGTAAAAAATGACTTATTTATCTAAATTTTTAAATAAAGCGCTACCACAGCGCCCAGTGTAATTCCTGAGTTCCAGCAATCATGTCAAATTAAGAAGAATGTTATTTCTTGGAGTCCAATTGTCTCATTTATCACATTTATAAGGTCAAAGTCCAAAATCAGTTCAATTAAGTCCCACAGTCAATCGTTTCACTGTTAAAAGCGATGCAACCTAGTAATATCAGAAAAATATCGCTAAATACATGTTGGTACGAATATGTGACGCAACCGTTGTAACTCAAACGGACTGATACCGTTAGAAAGTCAATGAAATGTAGTTTTTGAAACTGTCTCTATTTCTTCAGCGCGCGCTAACGGCTAGGATTGGTCCCACAGTAAAAAATGACTTATTTATCTAAATTTTTAAATAAAGCGCTACCACAGCGCCCAGTGTAATCGCTGAGTTCCAGCAATCATGTCAAATTAAGAAGAATGTTATTTCTTGGAGTCCAATTGTCTCATTTATCACATTTATAAGGTCAAAGTCCAAAATCAGTTCAATTAAGTCCCACAGTCAATCGTTTCACTGTTAAAAGCGATGCAACCTAGTAATATCAGAAAAATATCGCTAAATACATGTTGGTACGAATATGTGACGCAACCGTTGTAACTCAAACGGACTGATACCGTTAGAAAGTCAATGAAATGTAGTTTTTGAAACTGTCTCTATTTCTTCAGCGCGCGCTAACGGCTAGGATTGGTCCCACAGTAAAAAATGACTTATTTATCTAAATTTTTAAATAAAGCGCTACCACAGCGCCCAGTGTAATCGCTGAGTTCCAGCAATCATGTCAAATTAAGAAGAATGTTATTTCTTGGAGTCCAATTGTCTCATTTATCACATTTATAAGGTCAAAGTCCAAAATCAGTTCAATTAAGTCCCACAGTCAATCGTTTCACTGTTAAAAGCGATGCAACCTAGTAATATCAGAAAAATATCGCTAAATACATGTTGGTACGAATATGTGACGCAACCGTTGTAACTCAAACGGACTGATACCGTTAGAAAGTCAATGAAATGTAGTTTTTGAAACTGTCTCTATTTCTTCAGCGCGCGCTAACGGCTAGGATTGGTCCCACAGTAAAAAATGACTTATTTATCTAAATTTTTAAATAAAGCGCTACCACAGCGCCCAGTGTAATCGCTGAGTTCCAGCAATCATGTCAAATTAAGAAGAATGTTATTTCTTGGAGTCCAATTGTCTCATTTATCACATTTATAAGGTCAAAGTCCAAAATCAGTTCAATTAAGTCCCACAGTCAATCGTTTCACTGTTAAAAGCGATGCAACCTAGTAATATCAGAAAAATATCGCTAAATACATGTTGGTACGAATATGTGACGCAACCGTTGTAACTCAAACGGACTGATACCGTTAGAAAGTCAATGAAATGTAGTTTTTGAAACTGTCTCTATTTCTTCAGCGCGCGCTAACGGCTAGGATTGGTCCCACAGTAAAAAATGACTTATTTATCTAAATTTTTAAATAAAGCGCTACCACAGCGCCCAGTGTAATTCCTGAGTTCCAGCAATCATGTCAAATTAAGAAGAATGTTATTTCTTGGAGTCCAATTGTCTCATTTATCACATTTATAAGGTCAAAGTCCAAAATCAGTTCAATTAAGTCCCACAGTCAATCGTTTCACTGTTAAAAGCGATGCAACCTAGTAATATCAGAAAAATATCGCTAAATACATGTTGGTACGAATATGTGACGCAACCGTTGTAACTCAAACGGACTGATACCGTTAGAAAGTCAATGAAATGTAGTTTTTGAAACTGTCTCTATTTCTTCAGCGCGCGCTAACGGCTAGGATTGGTCCCACAGTAAAAAATGACTTATTTATCTAAATTTTTAAATAAAGCGCTACCACAGCGCCCAGTGTAATCGCTGAGTTCCAGCAATCATGTCAAATTAAGAAGAATGTTATTTCTTGGAGTCCAATTGTCTCATTTATCACATTTATAAGGTCAAAGTCCAAAATCAGTTCAATTAAGTCCCACAGTCAATCGTTTCACTGTTAAAAGCGATGCAACCTAGTAATATCAGAAAAATATCGCTAAATACATGTTGGTACGAATATGTGACGCAACCGTTGTAACTCAAACGGACTGATACCGTTAGAAAGTCAATGAAATGTAGTTTTTGAAACTGTCTCTATTTCTTCAGCGCGCGCTAACGGCTAGGATTGGTCCCACAGTAAAAAATGACTTATTTATCTAAATTTTTAAATAAAGCGCTACCACAGCGCCCAGTGTAATCGCTGAGTTCCAGCAATCATGTCAAATTAAGAAGAATGTTATTTCTTGGAGTCCAATTGTCTCATTTATCACATTTATAAGGTCAAAGTCCAAAATCAGTTCAATTAAGTCCCACAGTCAATCGTTTCACTGTTAAAAGCGATGCAACCTAGTAATATCAGAAAAATATCGCTAAATACATGTTGGTACGAATATGTGACGCAACCGTTGTAACTCAAACGGACTGATACCGTTAGAAAGTCAATGAAATGTAGTTTTTGAAACTGTCTCTATTTCTTCAGCGCGCGCTAACGGCTAGGATTGGTCCCACAGTAAAAAATGACTTATTTATCTAAATTTTTAAATAAAGCGCTACCACAGCGCCCAGTGTAATCGCTGAGTTCCAGCAATCATGTCAAATTAAGAAGAATGTTATTTCTTGGAGTCCAATTGTCTCATTTATCACATTTATAAGGTCAAAGTCCAAAATCAGTTCAATTAAGTCCCACAGTCAATCGTTTCACTGTTAAAAGCGATGCAACCTAGTAATATCAGAAAAATATCGCTAAATACATGTTGGTACGAATATGTGACGCAACCGTTGTAACTCAAACGGACTGATACCGTTAGAAAGTCAATGAAATGTAGTTTTTGAAACTGTCTCTATTTCTTCAGCGCGCGCTAACGGCTAGGATTGGTCCCACAGTAAAAAATGACTTATTTATCTAAATTTTTAAATAAAGCGCTACCACAGCGCCCAGTGTAATCGCTGAGTTCCAGCAATCATGTCAAATTAAGAAGAATGTTATTTCTTGGAGTCCAATTGTCTCATTTATCACATTTATAAGGTCAAAGTCCAAAATCAGTTCAATTAAGTCCCACAGTCAATCGTTTCACTGTTAAAAGCGATGCAACCTAGTAATATCAGAAAAATATCGCTAAATACATGTTGGTACGAATATGTGACGCAACCGTTGTAACTCAAACGGACTGATACCGTTAGAAAGTCAATGAAATGTAGTTTTTGAAACTGTCTCTATTTCTTCAGCGCGCGCTAACGGCTAGGATTGGTCCCACAGTAAAAAATGACTTATTTATCTAAATTTTTAAATAAAGCGCTACCACAGCGCCCAGTGTAATCGCTGAGTTCCAGCAATCATGTCAAATTAAGAAGAATGTTATTTCTTGGAGTCCAATTGTCTCATTTATCACATTTATAAGGTCAAAGTCCAAAATCAGTTCAATTAAGTCCCACAGTCAATCGTTTCACTGTTAAAAGCGATGCAACCTAGTAATATCAGAAAAATATCGCTAAATACATGTTGGTACGAATATGTGACGCAACCGTTGTAACTCAAACGGACTGATACCGTTAGAAAGTCAATGAAATGTAGTTTTTGAAACTGTCTCTATTTCTTCAGCGCGCGCTAACGGCTAGGATTGGTCCCACAGTAAAAAATGACTTATTTATCTAAATTTTTAAATAAAGCGCTACCACAGCGCCCAGTGTAATCGCTGAGTTCCAGCAATCATGTCAAATTAAGAAGAATGTTATTTCTTGGAGTCCAATTGTCTCATTTATCACATTTATAAGGTCAAAGTCCAAAATCAGTTCAATTAAGTCCCACAGTCAATCGTTTCACTGTTAAAAGCGATGCAACCTAGTAATATCAGAAAAATATCGCTAAATACATGTTGGTACGAATATGTGACGCAACCGTTGTAACTCAAACGGACTGATACCGTTAGAAAGTCAATGAAATGTAGTTTTTGAAACTGTCTCTATTTCTTCAGCGCGCGCTAACGGCTAGGATTGGTCCCACAGTAAAAAATGACTTATTTATCTAAATTTTTAAATAAAGCGCTACCACAGCGCCCAGTGTAATCGCTGAGTTCCAGCAATCATGTCAAATTAAGAAGAATGTTATTTCTTGGAGTCCAATTGTCTCATTTATCACATTTATAAGGTCAAAGTCCAAAATCAGTTCAATTAAGTCCCACAGTCAATCGTTTCACTGTTAAAAGCGATGCAACCTAGTAATATCAGAAAAATATCGCTAAATACATGTTGGTACGAATATGTGACGCAACCGTTGTAACTCAAACGGACTGATACCGTTAGAAAGTCAATGAAATGTAGTTTTTGAAACTGTCTCTATTTCTTCAGCGCGCGCTAACGGCTAGGATTGGTCCCACAGTAAAAAATGACTTATTTATCTAAATTTTTAAATAAAGCGCTACCACAGCGCCCAGTGTAATCGCTGAGTTCCAGCAATCATGTCAAATTAAGAAGAATGTTATTTCTTGGAGTCCAATTGTCTCATTTATCACATTTATAAGGTCAAAGTCCAAAATCAGTTCAATTAAGTCCCACAGTCAATCGTTTCACTGTTAAAAGCGATGCAACCTAGTAATATCAGAAAAATATCGCTAAATACATGTTGGTACGAATATGTGACGCAACCGTTGTAACTCAAACGGACTGATACCGTTAGAAAGTCAATGAAATGTAGTTTTTGAAACTGTCTCTATTTCTTCAGCGCGCGCTAACGGCTAGGATTGGTCCCACAGTAAAAAATGACTTATTTATCTAAATTTTTAAATAAAGCGCTACCACAGCGCCCAGTGTAATCGCTGAGTTCCAGCAATCATGTCAAATTAAGAAGAATGTTATTTCTTGGAGTCCAATTGTCTCATTTATCACATTTATAAGGTCAAAGTCCAAAATCAGTTCAATTAAGTCCCACAGTCAATCGTTTCACTGTTAAAAGCGATGCAACCTAGTAATATCAGAAAAATATCGCTAAATACATGTTGGTACGAATATGTGACGCAACCGTTGTAACTCAAACGGACTGATACCGTTAGAAAGTCAATGAAATGTAGTTTTTGAAACTGTCTCTATTTCTTCAGCGCGCGCTAACGGCTAGGATTGGTCCCACAGTAAAAAATGACTTATTTATCTAAATTTTTAAATAAAGCGCTACCACAGCGCCCAGTGTAATCGCTGAGTTCCAGCAATCATGTCAAATTAAGAAGAATGTTATTTCTTGGAGTCCAATTGTCTCATTTATCACATTTATAAGGTCAAAGTCCAAAATCAGTTCAATTAAGTCCCACAGTCAATCGTTTCACTGTTAAAAGCGATGCAACCTAGTAATATCAGAAAAATATCGCTAAATACATGTTGGTACGAATATGTGACGCAACCGTTGTAACTCAAACGGACTGATACCGTTAGAAAGTCAATGAAATGTAGTTTTTGAAACTGTCTCTATTTCTTCAGCGCGCGCTAACGGCTAGGATTGGTCCCACAGTAAAAAATGACTTATTTATCTAAATTTTTAAATAAAGCGCTACCACAGCGCCCAGTGTAATCGCTGAGTTCCAGCAATCATGTCAAATTAAGAAGAATGTTATTTCTTGGAGTCCAATTGTCTCATTTATCACATTTATAAGGTCAAAGTCCAAAATCAGTTCAATTAAGTCCCACAGTCAATCGTTTCACTGTTAAAAGCGATGCAACCTAGTAATATCAGAAAAATATCGCTAAATACATGTTGGTACGAATATGTGACGCAACCGTTGTAACTCAAACGGACTGATACCGTTAGAAAGTCAATGAAATGTAGTTTTTGAAACTGTCTCTATTTCTTCAGCGCGCGCTAACGGCTAGGATTGGTCCCACAGTAAAAAATGACTTATTTATCTAAATTTTTAAATAAAGCGCTACCACAGCGCCCAGTGTAATCGCTGAGTTCCAGCAATCATGTCAAATTAAGAAGAATGTTATTTCTTGGAGTCCAATTGTCTCATTTATCACATTTATAAGGTCAAAGTCCAAAATCAGTTCAATTAAGTCCCACAGTCAATCGTTTCACTGTTAAAAGCGATGCAACCTAGTAATATCAGAAAAATATCGCTAAATACATGTTGGTACGAATATGTGACGCAACCGTTGTAACTCAAACGGACTGATACCGTTAGAAAGTCAATGAAATGTAGTTTTTGAAACTGTCTCTATTTCTTCAGCGCGCGCTAACGGCTAGGATTGGTCCCACAGTAAAAAATGACTTATTTATCTAAATTTTTAAATAAAGCGCTACCACAGCGCCCAGTGTAATCGCTGAGTTCCAGCAATCATGTCAAATTAAGAAGAATGTTATTTCTTGGAGTCCAATTGTCTCATTTATCACATTTATAAGGTCAAAGTCCAAAATCAGTTCAATTAAGTCCCACAGTCAATCGTTTCACTGTTAAAAGCGATGCAACCTAGTAATATCAGAAAAATATCGCTAAATACATGTTGGTACGAATATGTGACGCAACCGTTGTAACTCAAACGGACTGATACCGTTAGAAAGTCAATGAAATGTAGTTTTTGAAACTGTCTCTATTTCTTCAGCGCGCGCTAACGGCTAGGATTGGTCCCACAGTAAAAAATGACTTATTTATCTAAATTTTTAAATAAAGCGCTACCACAGCGCCCAGTGTAATCGCTGAGTTCCAGCAATCATGTCAAATTAAGAAGAATGTTATTTCTTGGAGTCCAATTGTCTCATTTATCACATTTATAAGGTCAAAGTCCAAAATCAGTTCAATTAAGTCCCACAGTCAATCGTTTCACTGTTAAAAGCGATGCAACCTAGTAATATCAGAAAAATATCGCTAAATACATGTTGGTACGAATATGTGACGCAACCGTTGTAACTCAAACGGACTGATACCGTTAGAAAGTCAATGAAATGTAGTTTTTGAAACTGTCTCTATTTCTTCAGCGCGCGCTAACGGCTAGGATTGGTCCCACAGTAAAAAATGACTTATTTATCTAAATTTTTAAATAAAGCGCTACCACAGCGCCCAGTGTAATCGCTGAGTTCCAGCAATCATGTCAAATTAAGAAGAATGTTATTTCTTGGAGTCCAATTGTCTCATTTATCACATTTATAAGGTCAAAGTCCAAAATCAGTTCAATTAAGTCCCACAGTCAATCGTTTCACTGTTAAAAGCGATGCAACCTAGTAATATCAGAAAAATATCGCTAAATACATGTTGGTACGAATATGTGACGCAACCGTTGTAACTCAAACGGACTGATACCGTTAGAAAGTCAATGAAATGTAGTTTTTGAAACTGTCTCTATTTCTTCAGCGCGCGCTAACGGCTAGGATTGGTCCCACAGTAAAAAATGACTTATTTATCTAAATTTTTAAATAAAGCGCTACCACAGCGCCCAGTGTAATTCGCTGAGTTCCAGCAATCATGTCAAATTAAGAAGAATGTTATTTCTTGGAGTCCAATTGTCTCATTTATCACATTTATAAGGTCAAAGTCCAAAATCAGTTCAATTAAGTCCCACAGTCAATCGTTTCACTGTTAAAAGCGATGCAACCTAGTAATATCAGAAAAATATCGCTAAATACATGTTGGTACGAATATGTGACGCAACCGTTGTAACTCAAACGGACTGATACCGTTAGAAAGTCAATGAAATGTAGTTTTTGAAACTGTCTCTATTTCTTCAGCGCGCGCTAACGGCTAGGATTGGTCCCACAGTAAAAAATGACTTATTTATCTAAATTTTTAAATAAAGCGCTACCACAGCGCCCAGTGTAATCGCTGAGTTCCAGCAATCATGTCAAATTAAGAAGAATGTTATTTCTTGGAGTCCAATTGTCTCATTTATCACATTTATAAGGTCAAAGTCCAAAATCAGTTCAATTAAGTCCCACAGTCAATCGTTTCACTGTTAAAAGCGATGCAACCTAGTAATATCAGAAAAATATCGCTAAATACATGTTGGTACGAATATGTGACGCAACCGTTGTAACTCAAACGGACTGATACCGTTAGAAAGTCAATGAAATGTAGTTTTTGAAACTGTCTCTATTTCTTCAGCGCGCGCTAACGGCTAGGATTGGTCCCACAGTAAAAAATGACTTATTTATCTAAATTTTTAAATAAAGCGCTACCACAGCGCCCAGTGTAATCGCTGAGTTCCAGCAATCATGTCAAATTAAGAAGAATGTTATTTCTTGGAGTCCAATTGTCTCATTTATCACATTTATAAGGTCAAAGTCCAAAATCAGTTCAATTAAGTCCCACAGTCAATCGTTTCACTGTTAAAAGCGATGCAACCTAGTAATATCAGAAAAATATCGCTAAATACATGTTGGTACGAATATGTGACGCAACCGTTGTAACTCAAACGGACTGATACCGTTAGAAAGTCAATGAAATGTAGTTTTTGAAACTGTCTCTATTTCTTCAGCGCGCGCTAACGGCTAGGATTGGTCCCACAGTAAAAAATGACTTATTTATCTAAATTTTTTAAATAAAGCGCTACCACAGCGCCCAGTGTAATTGCTGAGTTCCAGCAATCATGTCAAATTAAGAAGAATGTTATTTCTTGGAGTCCAATTGTCTCATTTATCACATTTATAAGGTCAAGTCCAAAATCAGTTCAATTAAGTCCCACAGTCAATCGTTTCACTGTTAAAAGCGATGCAACCTAGTAATATCAGAAAAATATCGCTAAATACATGTTGGTACGAATATGTGACGCAACCGTTGTAACTCAAACGGACTGATACCGTTAGAAAGTCAATGAAATGTAGTTTTTGAAACTGTCTCTATTTCTTCAGCGCGCGCTAACGGCTAGGATTGGTCCCACAGTGAAAAATGACTTATTTATCTAAATTTTTAAATAAAGCGCTACCACAGCGCCCAGTGTAATCGCTGAGTTCCAGCAATCATGTCAAATTAAGAAGAATGTTATTTCTTGGAGTCCAATTGTCTCATTTATCACATTTATAAGGTCAAAGTCCAAAATCAGTTCAATTAAGTCCCACAGTCAATCGTTTCACTGTTAAAAGCGATGCAACCTAGTAATATCAGAAAAATATCGCTAAATACATGTTGGTACGAATATGTGACGCAACCGTTGTAACTCAAACGGACTGATACCGTTAGAAAGTCAATGAAATGTAGTTTTTGAAACTGTCTCTATTTCTTCAGCGCGCGCTAACGGCTAGGATTGGTCCCACAGTAAAAAATGACTTATTTATCTAAATTTTTAAATAAAGCGCTACCACAGCGCCCAGTGTAATCGCTGAGTTCCAGCAATCATGTCAAATTAAGAAGAATGTTATTTCTTGGAGTCCAATTGTCTCATTTATCACATTTATAAGGTCAAAGTCCAAAATCAGTTCAATTAAGTCCCACAGTCAATCGTTTCACTGTTAAAAGCGATGCAACCTAGTAATATCAGAAAAATATCGCTAAATACATGTTGGTACGAATATGTGACGCAACCGTTGTAACTCAAACGGACTGATACCGTTAGAAAGTCAATGAAATGTAGTTTTTGAAACTGTCTCTATTTCTTCAGCGCGCGCTAACGGCTAGGATTGGTCCCACAGTAAAAAATGACTTATTTATCTAAATTTTTAAATAAAGCGCTACCACAGCGCCCAGTGTAATCGCTGAGTTCCAGCAATCATGTCAAATTAAGAAGAATGTTATTTCTTGGAGTCCAATTGTCTCATTTATCACATTTATAAGGTCAAAGTCCAAAATCAGTTCAATTAAGTCCCACAGTCAATCGTTTCACTGTTAAAAGCGATGCAACCTAGTAATATCAGAAAAATATCGCTAAATACATGTTGGTACGAATATGTGACGCAACCGTTGTAACTCAAACGGACTGATACCGTTAGAAAGTCAATGAAATGTAGTTTTGAAACTGTCTCTATTTCTTCAGCGCGCTAACGCTAGGATTGGTCCCCAGTAAAAAATGACTTATTTATCTAAATTTTAAATAAAGCTACCACAGCGCCCAGTGTAATCGCTGAGTTCCAGCAATCATGCCAAATTAATAAGAATGTTATTTCTTGGAGTCAATTGTCTATATCGCTAAATACATGTTGGTACGAATATGTGACGCAACCGTTGTAACTCAAACGACTGATACCGTTAGAAAGTCAATGAAATGTAGTTTTTGAAACTGTCTCTATTTCTTCAGCGCGCTCTAACAGCTAGGATTGGTCCCATAGTAAAAAATGACTTATTTATCTAAATTTTAAATAAAGCGCTACCACAGCGCCCAGTGTAATCGCTGAGTTCCAGCAATCATGTCAAATTAAGAAGAATGTTATTTCTTGGAGTCCAATTGTCTCATTTATCACATTTATAAGGTAAAGTGCAAAATCAGTTCAATTAAGTACCACAGTCAATCGTTTCACTGTTAAAAGCGATGCAACCTAGTAATATCAGAAAAATATCGCTAAATACATGTTGGTACGAATATGTGACGCAACTGTTGTAACCCCAACGGACTGATACCGTTAGAAAGTAAATGAAATGTAGTGTTTGAAACTGTCTCTATTTCTTCAGCGCGCGCTAACGGCTAGGATTGGTCCCACAGTAAAAAATGACTTATTTATCTAAATTTTTAAATAAAGCGCTACCACAGCGCCCAGTGTAATTGCTGAGTTCCAGCAATCATGTCAAATTAAGAAGAATGTTATTTCTTGGAGTCCAATTGTCTCATTTATCACATTTATAAGGTCAAAGTCCAAAATCAGTTCAATTAAGTCCCACAGTCAATCGTTTCACTGTTAAAAGCGATGCAACCTAGTAATATCAGAAAAATATCGCTAAATACATGTTGGTACGAATATGTGACGCAACCGTTGTAACTCAAACGGACTGATACCGTTAGAAAGTCAATGAAATGTAGTTTTTGAAACTGTCTCTATTTCTTCAGCGCGCGCTAACGGCTAGGATTGGTCCCACAGTAAAAAATGACTTATTTATCTAAATTTTTAAATAAAGCGCTACCACAGCGCCCAGTGTAATTGCTGAGTTCCAGCAATCATGTCAAATTAAGAAGAATGTTATTTCTTGGAGTCCAATTGTCTCATTTATCACATTTATAAGGTCAAAGTCCAAAATCAGTTCAATTAAGTCCCACAGTCAATCGTTTCACTGTTAAAAGCGATGCAACCTAGTAATATCAGAAAAATATCGCTAAATACATGTTGGTACGAATATGTGACGCAACCGTTGTAACTCAAACGGACTGATACCGTTAGAAAGTCAATGAAATGTAGTTTTTGAAACTGTCTCTATTTCTTCAGCGCGCGCTAACGGCTAGGATTGGTCCCACAGTAAAAAATGACTTATTTATCTAAATTTTTAAATAAAGCGCTACCACAGCGCCCAGTGTAATTGCTGAGTTCCAGCAATCATGTCAAATTAAGAAGAATGTTATTTCTTGGAGTCCAATTGTCTCATTTATCACATTTATAAGGTCAAAGTCCAAAATCAGTTCAATTAAGTCCCACAGTCAATCGTTTCACTGTTAAAAGCGATGCAACCTAGTAATATCAGAAAAATATCGCTAAATACATGTTGGTACGAATATGTGACGCAACCGTTGTAACTCAAACGGACTGATACCGTTAGAAAGTCAATGAAATGTAGTTTTTGAAACTGTCTCTATTTCTTCAGCGCGCGCTAACGGCTAGGATTGGTCCCACAGTAAAAAATGACTTATTTATCTAAATTTTTAAATAAAGCGCTACCACAGCGCCCAGTGTAATTGCTGAGTTCCAGCAATCATGTCAAATTAAGAAGAATGTTATTTCTTGGAGTCCAATTGTCTCATTTATCACATTTATAAGGTCAAAGTCCAAAATCAGTTCAATTAAGTCCCACAGTCAATCGTTTCACTGTTAAAAGCGATGCAACCTAGTAATATCAGAAAAATATCGCTAAATACATGTTGGTACGAATATGTGACGCAACCGTTGTAACTCAAACGGACTGATACCGTTAGAAAGTCAATGAAATGTAGTTTTTGAAACTGTCTCTATTTCTTCAGCGCGCGCTAACGGCTAGGATTGGTCCCACAGTAAAAAATGACTTATTTATCTAAATTTTTAAATAAAGCGCTACCACAGCGCCCAGTGTAATTGCTGAGTTCCAGCAATCATGTCAAATTAAGAAGAATGTTATTTCTTGGAGTCCAATTGTCTCATTTATCACATTTATAAGGTCAAAGTCCAAAATCAGTTCAATTAAGTCCCACAGTCAATCGTTTCACTGTTAAAAGCGATGCAACCTAGTAATATCAGAAAAATATCGCTAAATACATGTTGGTACGAATATGTGACGCAACCGTTGTAACTCAAACGGACTGATACCGTTAGAAAGTCAATGAAATGTAGTTTTTGAAACTGTCTCTATTTCTTCAGCGCGCGCTAACGGCTAGGATTGGTCCCACAGTAAAAAATGACTTATTTATCTAAATTTTTAAATAAAGCGCTACCACAGCGCCCAGTGTAATTGCTGAGTTCCAGCAATCATGTCAAATTAAGAAGAATGTTATTTCTTGGAGTCCAATTGTCTCATTTATCACATTTATAAGGTCAAAGTCCAAAATCAGTTCAATTAAGTCCCACAGTCAATCGTTTCACTGTTAAAAGCGATGCAACCTAGTAATATCAGAAAAATATCGCTAAATACATGTTGGTACGAATATGTGACGCAACCGTTGTAACTCAAACGGACTGATACCGTTAGAAAGTCAATGAAATGTAGTTTTTGAAACTGTCTCTATTTCTTCAGCGCGCGCTAACGGCTAGGATTGGTCCCACAGTAAAAAATGACTTATTTATCTAAATTTTTAAATAAAGCGCTACCACAGCGCCCAGTGTAATTGCTGAGTTCCAGCAATCATGTCAAATTAAGAAGAATGTTATTTCTTGGAGTCCAATTGTCTCATTTATCACATTTATAAGGTCAAAGTCCAAAATCAGTTCAATTAAGTCCCACAGTCAATCGTTTCACTGTTAAAAGCGATGCAACCTAGTAATATCAGAAAAATATCGCTAAATACATGTTGGTACGAATATGTGACGCAACCGTTGTAACTCAAACGGACTGATACCGTTAGAAAGTCAATGAAATGTAGTTTTTGAAACTGTCTCTATTTCTTCAGCGCGCGCTAACGGCTAGGATTGGTCCCACAGTAAAAAATGACTTATTTATCTAAATTTTTAAATAAAGCGCTACCACAGCGCCCAGTGTAATTGCTGAGTTCCAGCAATCATGTCAAATTAAGAAGAATGTTATTTCTTGGAGTCCAATTGTCTCATTTATCACATTTATAAGGTCAAAGTCCAAAATCAGTTCAATTAAGTCCCACAGTCAATCGTTTCACTGTTAAAAGCGATGCAACCTAGTAATATCAGAAAAATATCGCTAAATACATGTTGGTACGAATATGTGACGCAACCGTTGTA
This sequence comes from Hydractinia echinata, assembly GCA_030067915.1. Classification (NCBI taxonomy): domain Eukaryota; kingdom Metazoa; phylum Cnidaria; class Hydrozoa; order Anthoathecata; family Hydractiniidae; genus Hydractinia; species Hydractinia echinata. The sequence continues at coordinate 24,128 of JASGCC010000896.1, read as the reverse complement.
ACTCAAACGGACTGATACCGTTAGAAAGTCAATGAAATGTAGTTTTTGAAACTGTCTCTATTTCTTCAGCGCGCGCTAACGGCTAGGATTGGTCCCACAGTAAAAAATGACTTATTTATCTAAATTTTTAAATAAAGCGCTACCACAGCGCCCAGTGTAATTGCTGAGTTCCAGCAATCATGTCAAATTAAGAAGAATGTTATTTCTTGGAGTCCAATTGTCTCATTTATCACATTTATAAGGTCAAAGTCCAAAATCAGTTCAATTAAGTCCCACAGTCAATCGTTTCACTGTTAAAAGCGATGCAACCTAGTAATATCAGAAAAATATCGCTAAATACATGTTGGTACGAATATGTGACGCAACCGTTGTAACTCAAACGGACTGATACCGTTAGAAAGTCAATGAAATGTAGTTTTTGAAACTGTCTCTATTTCTTCAGCGCGCGCTAACGGCTAGGATTGGTCCCACAGTAAAAAATGACTTATTTATCTAAATTTTTAAATAAAGCGCTACCACAGCGCCCAGTGTAATTGCTGAGTTCCAGCAATCATGTCAAATTAAGAAGAATGTTATTTCTTGGAGTCCAATTGTCTCATTTATCACATTTATAAGGTCAAAGTCCAAAATCAGTTCAATTAAGTCCCACAGTCAATCGTTTCACTGTTAAAAGCGATGCAACCTAGTAATATCAGAAAAATATCGCTAAATACATGTTGGTACGAATATGTGACGCAACCGTTGTAACTCAAACGGACTGATACCGTTAGAAAGTCAATGAAATGTAGTTTTTGAAACTGTCTCTATTTCTTCAGCGCGCGCTAACGGCTAGGATTGGTCCCACAGTAAAAAATGACTTATTTATCTAAATTTTTAAATAAAGCGCTACCACAGCGCCCAGTGTAATTGCTGAGTTCCAGCAATCATGTCAAATTAAGAAGAATGTTATTTCTTGGAGTCCAATTGTCTCATTTATCACATTTATAAGGTCAAAGTCCAAAATCAGTTCAATTAAGTCCCACAGTCAATCGTTTCACTGTTAAAAGCGATGCAACCTAGTAATATCAGAAAAATATCGCTAAATACATGTTGGTACGAATATGTGACGCAACCGTTGTAACTCAAACGGACTGATACCGTTAGAAAGTCAATGAAATGTAGTTTTTGAAACTGTCTCTATTTCTTCAGCGCGCGCTAACGGCTAGGATTGGTCCCACAGTAAAAAATGACTTATTTATCTAAATTTTTAAATAAAGCGCTACCACAGCGCCCAGTGTAATTGCTGAGTTCCAGCAATCATGTCAAATTAAGAAGAATGTTATTTCTTGGAGTCCAATTGTCTCATTTATCACATTTATAAGGTCAAAGTCCAAAATCAGTTCAATTAAGTCCCACAGTCAATCGTTTCACTGTTAAAAGCGATGCAACCTAGTAATATCAGAAAAATATCGCTAAATACATGTTGGTACGAATATGTGACGCAACCGTTGTAACTCAAACGGACTGATACCGTTAGAAAGTCAATGAAATGTAGTTTTTGAAACTGTCTCTATTTCTTCAGCGCGCGCTAACGGCTAGGATTGGTCCCACAGTAAAAAATGACTTATTTATCTAAATTTTTAAATAAAGCGCTACCACAGCGCCCAGTGTAATTGCTGAGTTCCAGCAATCATGTCAAATTAAGAAGAATGTTATTTCTTGGAGTCCAATTGTCTCATTTATCACATTTATAAGGTCAAAGTCCAAAATCAGTTCAATTAAGTCCCACAGTCAATCGTTTCACTGTTAAAAGCGATGCAACCTAGTAATATCAGAAAAATATCGCTAAATACATGTTGGTACGAATATGTGACGCAACCGTTGTAACTCAAACGGACTGATACCGTTAGAAAGTCAATGAAATGTAGTTTTTGAAACTGTCTCTATTTCTTCAGCGCGCGCTAACGGCTAGGATTGGTCCCACAGTAAAAAATGACTTATTTATCTAAATTTTTAAATAAAGCGCTACCACAGCGCCCAGTGTAATTGCTGAGTTCCAGCAATCATGTCAAATTAAGAAGAATGTTATTTCTTGGAGTCCAATTGTCTCATTTATCACATTTATAAGGTCAAAGTCCAAAATCAGTTCAATTAAGTCCCACAGTCAATCGTTTCACTGTTAAAAGCGATGCAACCTAGTAATATCAGAAAAATATCGCTAAATACATGTTGGTACGAATATGTGACGCAACCGTTGTAACTCAAACGGACTGATACCGTTAGAAAGTCAATGAAATGTAGTTTTTGAAACTGTCTCTATTTCTTCAGCGCGCGCTAACGGCTAGGATTGGTCCCACAGTAAAAAATGACTTATTTATCTAAATTTTTAAATAAAGCGCTACCACAGCGCCCAGTGTAATTGCTGAGTTCCAGCAATCATGTCAAATTAAGAAGAATGTTATTTCTTGGAGTCCAATTGTCTCATTTATCACATTTATAAGGTCAAAGTCCAAAATCAGTTCAATTAAGTCCCACAGTCAATCGTTTCACTGTTAAAAGCGATGCAACCTAGTAATATCAGAAAAATATCGCTAAATACATGTTGGTACGAATATGTGACGCAACCGTTGTAACTCAAACGGACTGATACCGTTAGAAAGTCAATGAAATGTAGTTTTTGAAACTGTCTCTATTTCTTCAGCGCGCGCTAACGGCTAGGATTGGTCCCACAGTAAAAAATGACTTATTTATCTAAATTTTTAAATAAAGCGCTACCACAGCGCCCAGTGTAATTGCTGAGTTCCAGCAATCATGTCAAATTAAGAAGAATGTTATTTCTTGGAGTCCAATTGTCTCATTTATCACATTTATAAGGTCAAAGTCCAAAATCAGTTCAATTAAGTCCCACAGTCAATCGTTTCACTGTTAAAAGCGATGCAACCTAGTAATATCAGAAAAATATCGCTAAATACATGTTGGTACGAATATGTGACGCAACCGTTGTAACTCAAACGGACTGATACCGTTAGAAAGTCAATGAAATGTAGTTTTTGAAACTGTCTCTATTTCTTCAGCGCGCGCTAACGGCTAGGATTGGTCCCACAGTAAAAAATGACTTATTTATCTAAATTTTTAAATAAAGCGCTACCACAGCGCCCAGTGTAATTGCTGAGTTCCAGCAATCATGTCAAATTAAGAAGAATGTTATTTCTTGGAGTCCAATTGTCTCATTTATCACATTTATAAGGTCAAAGTCCAAAATCAGTTCAATTAAGTCCCACAGTCAATCGTTTCACTGTTAAAAGCGATGCAACCTAGTAATATCAGAAAAATATCGCTAAATACATGTTGGTACGAATATGTGACGCAACCGTTGTAACTCAAACGGACTGATACCGTTAGAAAGTCAATGAAATGTAGTTTTTGAAACTGTCTCTATTTCTTCAGCGCGCGCTAACGGCTAGGATTGGTCCCACAGTAAAAAATGACTTATTTATCTAAATTTTTAAATAAAGCGCTACCACAGCGCCCAGTGTAATTGCTGAGTTCCAGCAATCATGTCAAATTAAGAAGAATGTTATTTCTTGGAGTCCAATTGTCTCATTTATCACATTTATAAGGTCAAAGTCCAAAATCAGTTCAATTAAGTCCCACAGTCAATCGTTTCACTGTTAAAAGCGATGCAACCTAGTAATATCAGAAAAATATCGCTAAATACATGTTGGTACGAATATGTGACGCAACCGTTGTAACTCAAACGGACTGATACCGTTAGAAAGTCAATGAAATGTAGTTTTTGAAACTGTCTCTATTTCTTCAGCGCGCGCTAACGGCTAGGATTGGTCCCACAGTAAAAAATGACTTATTTATCTAAATTTTTAAATAAAGCGCTACCACAGCGCCCAGTGTAATTGCTGAGTTCCAGCAATCATGTCAAATTAAGAAGAATGTTATTTCTTGGAGTCCAATTGTCTCATTTATCACATTTATAAGGTCAAAGTCCAAAATCAGTTCAATTAAGTCCCACAGTCAATCGTTTCACTGTTAAAAGCGATGCAACCTAGTAATATCAGAAAAATATCGCTAAATACATGTTGGTACGAATATGTGACGCAACCGTTGTAACTCAAACGGACTGATACCGTTAGAAAGTCAATGAAATGTAGTTTTTGAAACTGTCTCTATTTCTTCAGCGCGCGCTAACGGCTAGGATTGGTCCCACAGTAAAAAATGACTTATTTATCTAAATTTTTAAATAAAGCGCTACCACAGCGCCCAGTGTAATTGCTGAGTTCCAGCAATCATGTCAAATTAAGAAGAATGTTATTTCTTGGAGTCCAATTGTCTCATTTATCACATTTATAAGGTCAAAGTCCAAAATCAGTTCAATTAAGTCCCACAGTCAATCGTTTCACTGTTAAAAGCGATGCAACCTAGTAATATCAGAAAAATATCGCTAAATACATGTTGGTACGAATATGTGACGCAACCGTTGTAACTCAAACGGACTGATACCGTTAGAAAGTCAATGAAATGTAGTTTTTGAAACTGTCTCTATTTCTTCAGCGCGCGCTAACGGCTAGGATTGGTCCCACAGTAAAAAATGACTTATTTATCTAAATTTTTAAATAAAGCGCTACCACAGCGCCCAGTGTAATTGCTGAGTTCCAGCAATCATGTCAAATTAAGAAGAATGTTATTTCTTGGAGTCCAATTGTCTCATTTATCACATTTATAAGGTCAAAGTCCAAAATCAGTTCAATTAAGTCCCACAGTCAATCGTTTCACTGTTAAAAGCGATGCAACCTAGTAATATCAGAAAAATATCGCTAAATACATGTTGGTACGAATATGTGACGCAACCGTTGTAACTCAAACGGACTGATACCGTTAGAAAGTCAATGAAATGTAGTTTTTGAAACTGTCTCTATTTCTTCAGCGCGCGCTAACGGCTAGGATTGGTCCCACAGTAAAAAATGACTTATTTATCTAAATTTTTAAATAAAGCGCTACCACAGCGCCCAGTGTAATTGCTGAGTTCCAGCAATCATGTCAAATTAAGAAGAATGTTATTTCTTGGAGTCCAATTGTCTCATTTATCACATTTATAAGGTCAAAGTCCAAAATCAGTTCAATTAAGTCCCACAGTCAATCGTTTCACTGTTAAAAGCGATGCAACCTAGTAATATCAGAAAAATATCGCTAAATACATGTTGGTACGAATATGTGACGCAACCGTTGTAACTCAAACGGACTGATACCGTTAGAAAGTCAATGAAATGTAGTTTTTGAAACTGTCTCTATTTCTTCAGCGCGCGCTAACGGCTAGGATTGGTCCCACAGTAAAAAATGACTTATTTATCTAAATTTTTAAATAAAGCGCTACCACAGCGCCCAGTGTAATTGCTGAGTTCCAGCAATCATGTCAAATTAAGAAGAATGTTATTTCTTGGAGTCCAATTGTCTCATTTATCACATTTATAAGGTCAAAGTCCAAAATCAGTTCAATTAAGTCCCACAGTCAATCGTTTCACTGTTAAAAGCGATGCAACCTAGTAATATCAGAAAAATATCGCTAAATACATGTTGGTACGAATATGTGACGCAACCGTTGTAACTCAAACGGACTGATACCGTTAGAAAGTCAATGAAATGTAGTTTTTGAAACTGTCTCTATTTCTTCAGCGCGCGCTAACGGCTAGGATTGGTCCCACAGTAAAAAATGACTTATTTATCTAAATTTTTAAATAAAGCGCTACCACAGCGCCCAGTGTAATTGCTGAGTTCCAGCAATCATGTCAAATTAAGAAGAATGTTATTTCTTGGAGTCCAATTGTCTCATTTATCACATTTATAAGGTCAAAGTCCAAAATCAGTTCAATTAAGTCCCACAGTCAATCGTTTCACTGTTAAAAGCGATGCAACCTAGTAATATCAGAAAAATATCGCTAAATACATGTTGGTACGAATATGTGACGCAACCGTTGTAACTCAAACGGACTGATACCGTTAGAAAGTCAATGAAATGTAGTTTTTGAAACTGTCTCTATTTCTTCAGCGCGCGCTAACGGCTAGGATTGGTCCCACAGTAAAAAATGACTTATTTATCTAAATTTTTAAATAAAGCGCTACCACAGCGCCCAGTGTAATTGCTGAGTTCCAGCAATCATGTCAAATTAAGAAGAATGTTATTTCTTGGAGTCCAATTGTCTCATTTATCACATTTATAAGGTCAAAGTCCAAAATCAGTTCAATTAAGTCCCACAGTCAATCGTTTCACTGTTAAAAGCGATGCAACCTAGTAATATCAGAAAAATATCGCTAAATACATGTTGGTACGAATATGTGACGCAACCGTTGTAACTCAAACGGACTGATACCGTTAGAAAGTCAATGAAATGTAGTTTTTGAAACTGTCTCTATTTCTTCAGCGCGCGCTAACGGCTAGGATTGGTCCCACAGTAAAAAATGACTTATTTATCTAAATTTTTAAATAAAGCGCTACCACAGCGCCCAGTGTAATTGCTGAGTTCCAGCAATCATGTCAAATTAAGAAGAATGTTATTTCTTGGAGTCCAATTGTCTCATTTATCACATTTATAAGGTCAAAGTCCAAAATCAGTTCAATTAAGTCCCACAGTCAATCGTTTCACTGTTAAAAGCGATGCAACCTAGTAATATCAGAAAAATATCGCTAAATACATGTTGGTACGAATATGTGACGCAACCGTTGTAACTCAAACGGACTGATACCGTTAGAAAGTCAATGAAATGTAGTTTTTGAAACTGTCTCTATTTCTTCAGCGCGCGCTAACGGCTAGGATTGGTCCCACAGTAAAAAATGACTTATTTATCTAAATTTTTAAATAAAGCGCTACCACAGCGCCCAGTGTAATTGCTGAGTTCCAGCAATCATGTCAAATTAAGAAGAATGTTATTTCTTGGAGTCCAATTGTCTCATTTATCACATTTATAAGGTCAAAGTCCAAAATCAGTTCAATTAAGTCCCACAGTCAATCGTTTCACTGTTAAAAGCGATGCAACCTAGTAATATCAGAAAAATATCGCTAAATACATGTTGGTACGAATATGTGACGCAACCGTTGTAACTCAAACGGACTGATACCGTTAGAAAGTCAATGAAATGTAGTTTTTGAAACTGTCTCTATTTCTTCAGCGCGCGCTAACGGCTAGGATTGGTCCCACAGTAAAAAATGACTTATTTATCTAAATTTTTAAATAAAGCGCTACCACAGCGCCCAGTGTAATTGCTGAGTTCCAGCAATCATGTCAAATTAAGAAGAATGTTATTTCTTGGAGTCCAATTGTCTCATTTATCACATTTATAAGGTCAAAGTCCAAAATCAGTTCAATTAAGTCCCACAGTCAATCGTTTCACTGTTAAAAGCGATGCAACCTAGTAATATCAGAAAAATATCGCTAAATACATGTTGGTACGAATATGTGACGCAACCGTTGTAACTCAAACGGACTGATACCGTTAGAAAGTCAATGAAATGTAGTTTTTGAAACTGTCTCTATTTCTTCAGCGCGCGCTAACGGCTAGGATTGGTCCCACAGTAAAAAATGACTTATTTATCTAAATTTTTAAATAAAGCGCTACCACAGCGCCCAGTGTAATTGCTGAGTTCCAGCAATCATGTCAAATTAAGAAGAATGTTATTTCTTGGAGTCCAATTGTCTCATTTATCACATTTATAAGGTCAAAGTCCAAAATCAGTTCAATTAAGTCCCACAGTCAATCGTTTCACTGTTAAAAGCGATGCAACCTAGTAATATCAGAAAAATATCGCTAAATACATGTTGGTACGAATATGTGACGCAACCGTTGTAACTCAAACGGACTGATACCGTTAGAAAGTCAATGAAATGTAGTTTTTGAAACTGTCTCTATTTCTTCAGCGCGCGCTAACGGCTAGGATTGGTCCCACAGTAAAAAATGACTTATTTATCTAAATTTTTAAATAAAGCGCTACCACAGCGCCCAGTGTAATTGCTGAGTTCCAGCAATCATGTCAAATTAAGAAGAATGTTATTTCTTGGAGTCCAATTGTCTCATTTATCACATTTATAAGGTCAAAGTCCAAAATCAGTTCAATTAAGTCCCACAGTCAATCGTTTCACTGTTAAAAGCGATGCAACCTAGTAATATCAGAAAAATATCGCTAAATACATGTTGGTACGAATATGTGACGCAACCGTTGTAACTCAAACGGACTGATACCGTTAGAAAGTCAATGAAATGTAGTTTTTGAAACTGTCTCTATTTCTTCAGCGCGCGCTAACGGCTAGGATTGGTCCCACAGTAAAAAATGACTTATTTATCTAAATTTTTAATTAAAGCGCTACCACAGCGCCCAGTGTAATTGCTCGGTTCCAGCAATCATGTCAAATTATCAGGAGAGCGATGTGTTGGGAACGAGTGTGCTTCTTTGTGTCATTTATCAGGTCAAAGTACAAAATCAGGTCAATTAAGTCCCACAGTCAATCGTTTCACTGTTAAAAGCGATGCAACCTATAATGTCAGAAAAATATCGCTAAATAAATGTTGGTACGAATATGTGACGCAACCGTTGAAACTCAAACGGACTGATACCGTTAGAAAGTCAATGAAATGTAGTTTTTGAAACTGTCTCTATTTCTTCAGCGCGCGCTAACGGCTAGGATTGGTCCCACAGTAAAAAATGACTTATTTATCTAAATTTTTAAATAAAGCGCTACCACAGCGCCCAGTGTAATCGCTGAGTTCCAGCAATCATGTCAAATTAAGAAGAATGTTATTTCTTGGAGTCCAATTGTCTCATTTATCACATTTATAAGGTCAAAGTCCAAAATCAGTTCAATTAAGTCCCACAGTCAATCGTTTCACTGTTAAAAGCGATGCAACCTAGTAATATCAGAAAAATATCGCTAAATACATGTTGGTACGAATATGTGACGCAACCGTTGTAACTCAAACGGACTGATACCGTTAGAAAGTCAATGAAATGTAGTTTTTGAAACTGTCTCTATTTCTTCAGCGCGCGCTAACGGCTAGGATTGGTCCCACAGTAAAAAATGACTTATTTATCTAAATTTTTAAATAAAGCGCTACCACAGCGCCCAGTGTAATTGCTGAGTTCCAGCAATCATGTCAAATTAAGAAGAATGTTATTTCTTGGAGTCCAATTGTCTCATTTATCACATTTATAAGGTCAAAGTCCAAAATCAGTTCAATTAAGTCCCACAGTCAATCGTTTCACTGTTAAAAGCGATGCAACCTAGTAATATCAGAAAAATATCGCTAAATACATGTTGGTACGAATATGTGACGCAACCGTTGTAACTCAAACGGACTGATACCGTTAGAAAGTCAATGAAATGTAGTTTTTGAAACTGTCTCTATTTCTTCAGCGCGCGCTAACGGCTAGGATTGGTCCCACAGTAAAAAATGACTTATTTATCTAAATTTTTAAATAAAGCGCTACCACAGCGCCCAGTGTAATTGCTGAGTTCCAGCAATCATGTCAAATTAAGAAGAATGTTATTTCTTGGAGTCCAATTGTCTCATTTATCACATTTATAAGGTCAAAGTCCAAAATCAGTTCAATTAAGTCCCACAGTCAATCGTTTCACTGTTAAAAGCGATGCAACCTAGTAATATCAGAAAAATATCGCTAAATACATGTTGGTACGAATATGTGACGCAACCGTTGTAACTCAAACGGACTGATACCGTTAGAAAGTCAATGAAATGTAGTTTTTGAAACTGTCTCTATTTCTTCAGCGCGCGCTAACGGCTAGGATTGGTCCCACAGTAAAAAATGACTTATTTATCTAAATTTTTAAATAAAGCGCTACCACAGCGCCCAGTGTAATTGCTGAGTTCCAGCAATCATGTCAAATTAAGAAGAATGTTATTTCTTGGAGTCCAATTGTCTCATTTATCACATTTATAAGGTCAAAGTCCAAAATCAGTTCAATTAAGTCCCACAGTCAATCGTTTCACTGTTAAAAGCGATGCAACCTAGTAATATCAGAAAAATATCGCTAAATACATGTTGGTACGAATATGTGACGCAACCGTTGTAACTCAAACGGACTGATACCGTTAGAAAGTCAATGAAATGTAGTTTTTGAAACTGTCTCTATTTCTTCAGCGCGCGCTAACGGCTAGGATTGGTCCCACAGTAAAAAATGACTTATTTATCTAAATTTTTAAATAAAGCGCTACCACAGCGCCCAGTGTAATTGCTGAGTTCCAGCAATCATGTCAAATTAAGAAGAATGTTATTTCTTGGAGTCCAATTGTCTCATTTATCACATTTATAAGGTCAAAGTCCAAAATCAGTTCAATTAAGTCCCACAGTCAATCGTTTCACTGTTAAAAGCGATGCAACCTAGTAATATCAGAAAAATATCGCTAAATACATGTTGGTACGAATATGTGACGCAACCGTTGTAACTCAAACGGACTGATACCGTTAGAAAGTCAATGAAATGTAGTTTTTGAAACTGTCTCTATTTCTTCAGCGCGCGCTAACGGCTAGGATTGGTCCCACAGTAAAAAATGACTTATTTATCTAAATTTTTAAATAAAGCGCTACCACAGCGCCCAGTGTAATTGCTGAGTTCCAGCAATCATGTCAAATTAAGAAGAATGTTATTTCTTGGAGTCCAATTGTCTCATTTATCACATTTATAAGGTCAAAGTCCAAAATCAGTTCAATTAAGTCCCACAGTCAATCGTTTCACTGTTAAAAGCGATGCAACCTAGTAATATCAGAAAAATATCGCTAAATACATGTTGGTACGAATATGTGACGCAACCGTTGTAACTCAAACGGACTGATACCGTTAGAAAGTCAATGAAATGTAGTTTTTGAAACTGTCTCTATTTCTTCAGCGCGCGCTAACGGCTAGGATTGGTCCCACAGTAAAAAATGACTTATTTATCTAAATTTTTAAATAAAGCGCTACCACAGCGCCCAGTGTAATTGCTGAGTTCCAGCAATCATGTCAAATTAAGAAGAATGTTATTTCTTGGAGTCCAATTGTCTCATTTATCACATTTATAAGGTCAAAGTCCAAAATCAGTTCAATTAAGTCCCACAGTCAATCGTTTCACTGTTAAAAGCGATGCAACCTAGTAATATCAGAAAAATATCGCTAAATACATGTTGGTACGAATATGTGACGCAACCGTTGTAACTCAAACGGACTGATACCGTTAGAAAGTCAATGAAATGTAGTTTTTGAAACTGTCTCTATTTCTTCAGCGCGCGCTAACGGCTAGGATTGGTCCCACAGTAAAAAATGACTTATTTATCTAAATTTTTAAATAAAGCGCTACCACAGCGCCCAGTGTAATTGCTGAGTTCCAGCAATCATGTCAAATTAAGAAGAATGTTATTTCTTGGAGTCCAATTGTCTCATTTATCACATTTATAAGGTCAAAGTCCAAAATCAGTTCAATTAAGTCCCACAGTCAATCGTTTCACTGTTAAAAGCGATGCAACCTAGTAATATCAGAAAAATATCGCTAAATACATGTTGGTACGAATATGTGACGCAACCGTTGTAACTCAAACGGACTGATACCGTTAGAAAGTCAATGAAATGTAGTTTTTGAAACTGTCTCTATTTCTTCAGCGCGCGCTAACGGCTAGGATTGGTCCCACAGTAAAAAATGACTTATTTATCTAAATTTTTAAATAAAGCGCTACCACAGCGCCCAGTGTAATTGCTGAGTTCCAGCAATCATGTCAAATTAAGAAGAATGTTATTTCTTGGAGTCCAATTGTCTCATTTATCACATTTATAAGGTCAAAGTCCAAAATCAGTTCAATTAAGTCCCACAGTCAATCGTTTCACTGTTAAAAGCGATGCAACCTAGTAATATCAGAAAAATATCGCTAAATACATGTTGGTACGAATATGTGACGCAACCGTTGTAACTCAAACGGACTGATACCGTTAGAAAGTCAATGAAATGTAGTTTTTGAAACTGTCTCTATTTCTTCAGCGCGCGCTAACGGCTAGGATTGGTCCCACAGTAAAAAATGACTTATTTATCTAAATTTTTAAATAAAGCGCTACCACAGCGCCCAGTGTAATTGCTGAGTTCCAGCAATCATGTCAAATTAAGAAGAATGTTATTTCTTGGAGTCCAATTGTCTCATTTATCACATTTATAAGGTCAAAGTCCAAAATCAGTTCAATTAAGTCCCACAGTCAATCGTTTCACTGTTAAAAGCGATGCAACCTAGTAATATCAGAAAAATATCGCTAAATACATGTTGGTACGAATATGTGACGCAACCGTTGTAACTCAAACGGACTGATACCGTTAGAAAGTCAATGAAATGTAGTTTTTGAAACTGTCTCTATTTCTTCAGCGCGCGCTAACGGCTAGGATTGGTCCCACAGTAAAAAATGACTTATTTATCTAAATTTTTAAATAAAGCGCTACCACAGCGCCCAGTGTAATTGCTGAGTTCCAGCAATCATGTCAAATTAAGAAGAATGTTATTTCTTGGAGTCCAATTGTCTCATTTATCACATTTATAAGGTCAAAGTCCAAAATCAGTTCAATTAAGTCCCACAGTCAATCGTTTCACTGTTAAAAGCGATGCAACCTAGTAATATCAGAAAAATATCGCTAAATACATGTTGGTACGAATATGTGACGCAACCGTTGTAACTCAAACGGACTGATACCGTTAGAAAGTCAATGAAATGTAGTTTTTGAAACTGTCTCTATTTCTTCAGCGCGCGCTAACGGCTAGGATTGGTCCCACAGTAAAAAATGACTTATTTATCTAAATTTTTAAATAAAGCGCTACCACAGCGCCCAGTGTAATTGCTGAGTTCCAGCAATCATGTCAAATTAAGAAGAATGTTATTTCTTGGAGTCCAATTGTCTCATTTATCACATTTATAAGGTCAAAGTCCAAAATCAGTTCAATTAAGTCCCACAGTCAATCGTTTCACTGTTAAAAGCGATGCAACCTAGTAATATCAGAAAAATATCGCTAAATACATGTTGGTACGAATATGTGACGCAACCGTTGTAACTCAAACGGACTGATACCGTTAGAAAGTCAATGAAATGTAGTTTTTGAAACTGTCTCTATTTCTTCAGCGCGCGCTAACGGCTAGGATTGGTCCCACAGTAAAAAATGACTTATTTATCTAAATTTTTAAATAAAGCGCTACCACAGCGCCCAGTGTAATTGCTGAGTTCCAGCAATCATGTCAAATTAAGAAGAATGTTATTTCTTGGAGTCCAATTGTCTCATTTATCACATTTATAAGGTCAAAGTCCAAAATCAGTTCAATTAAGTCCCACAGTCAATCGTTTCACTGTTAAAAGCGATGCAACCTAGTAATATCAGAAAAATATCGCTAAATACATGTTGGTACGAATATGTGACGCAACCGTTGTAACTCAAACGGACTGATACCGTTAGAAAGTCAATGAAATGTAGTTTTTGAAACTGTCTCTATTTCTTCAGCGCGCGCTAACGGCTAGGATTGGTCCCACAGTAAAAAATGACTTATTTATCTAAATTTTTAAATAAAGCGCTACCACAGCGCCCAGTGTAATTGCTGAGTTCCAGCAATCATGTCAAATTAAGAAGAATGTTATTTCTTGGAGTCCAATTGTCTCATTTATCACATTTATAAGGTCAAAGTCCAAAATCAGTTCAATTAAGTCCCACAGTCAATCGTTTCACTGTTAAAAGCGATGCAACCTAGTAATATCAGAAAAATATCGCTAAATACATGTTGGTACGAATATGTGACGCAACCGTTGTAACTCAAACGGACTGATACCGTTAGAAAGTCAATGAAATGTAGTTTTTGAAACTGTCTCTATTTCTTCAGCGCGCGCTAACGGCTAGGATTGGTCCCACAGTAAAAAATGACTTATTTATCTAAATTTTTAAATAAAGCGCTACCACAGCGCCCAGTGTAATTGCTGAGTTCCAGCAATCATGTCAAATTAAGAAGAATGTTATTTCTTGGAGTCCAATTGTCTCATTTATCACATTTATAAGGTCAAAGTCCAAAATCAGTTCAATTAAGTCCCACAGTCAATCGTTTCACTGTTAAAAGCGATGCAACCTAGTAATATCAGAAAAATATCGCTAAATACATGTTGGTACGAATATGTGACGCAACCGTTGTAACTCAAACGGACTGATACCGTTAGAAAGTCAATGAAATGTAGTTTTTGAAACTGTCTCTATTTCTTCAGCGCGCGCTAACGGCTAGGATTGGTCCCACAGTAAAAAATGACTTATTTATCTAAATTTTTAAATAAAGCGCTACCACAGCGCCCAGTGTAATTGCTGAGTTCCAGCAATCATGTCAAATTAAGAAGAATGTTATTTCTTGGAGTCCAATTGTCTCATTTATCACATTTATAAGGTCAAAGTCCAAAATCAGTTCAATTAAGTCCCACAGTCAATCGTTTCACTGTTAAAAGCGATGCAACCTAGTAATATCAGAAAAATATCGCTAAATACATGTTGGTACGAATATGTGACGCAACCGTTGTAACTCAAACGGACTGATACCGTTAGAAAGTCAATGAAATGTAGTTTTTGAAACTGTCTCTATTTCTTCAGCGCGCGCTAACGGCTAGGATTGGTCCCACAGTAAAAAATGACTTATTTATCTAAATTTTTAAATAAAGCGCTACCACAGCGCCCAGTGTAATTGCTGAGTTCCAGCAATCATGTCAAATTAAGAAGAATGTTATTTCTTGGAGTCCAATTGTCTCATTTATCACATTTATAAGGTCAAAGTCCAAAATCAGTTCAATTAAGTCCCACAGTCAATCGTTTCACTGTTAAAAGCGATGCAACCTAGTAATATCAGAAAAATATCGCTAAATACATGTTGGTACGAATATGTGACGCAACCGTTGTAACTCAAACGGACTGATACCGTTAGAAAGTCAATGAAATGTAGTTTTTGAAACTGTCTCTATTTCTTCAGCGCGCGCTAACGGCTAGGATTGGTCCCACAGTAAAAAATGACTTATTTATCTAAATTTTTAAATAAAGCGCTACCACAGCGCCCAGTGTAATTGCTGAGTTCCAGCAATCATGTCAAATTAAGAAGAATGTTATTTCTTGGAGTCCAATTGTCTCATTTATCACATTTATAAGGTCAAAGTCCAAAATCAGTTCAATTAAGTCCCACAGTCAATCGTTTCACTGTTAAAAGCGATGCAACCTAGTAATATCAGAAAAATATCGCTAAATACATGTTGGTACGAATATGTGACGCAACCGTTGTAACTCAAACGGACTGATACCGTTAGAAAGTCAATGAAATGTAGTTTTTGAAACTGTCTCTATTTCTTCAGCGCGCGCTAACGGCTAGGATTGGTCCCACAGTAAAAAATGACTTATTTATCTAAATTTTTAAATAAAGCGCTACCACAGCGCCCAGTGTAATTGCTGAGTTCCAGCAATCATGTCAAATTAAGAAGAATGTTATTTCTTGGAGTCCAATTGTCTCATTTATCACATTTATAAGGTCAAAGTCCAAAATCAGTTCAATTAAGTCCCACAGTCAATCGTTTCACTGTTAAAAGCGATGCAACCTAGTAATATCAGAAAAATATCGCTAAATACATGTTGGTACGAATATGTGACGCAACCGTTGTAACTCAAACGGACTGATACCGTTAGAAAGTCAATGAAATGTAGTTTTTGAAACTGTCTCTATTTCTTCAGCGCGCGCTAACGGCTAGGATTGGTCCCACAGTAAAAAATGACTTATTTATCTAAATTTTTAAATAAAGCGCTACCACAGCGCCCAGTGTAATTGCTGAGTTCCAGCAATCATGTCAAATTAAGAAGAATGTTATTTCTTGGAGTCCAATTGTCTCATTTATCACATTTATAAGGTCAAAGTCCAAAATCAGTTCAATTAAGTCCCACAGTCAATCGTTTCACTGTTAAAAGCGATGCAACCTAGTAATATCAGAAAAATATCGCTAAATACATGTTGGTACGAATATGTGACGCAACCGTTGTAACTCAAACGGACTGATACCGTTAGAAAGTCAATGAAATGTAGTTTTTGAAACTGTCTCTATTTCTTCAGCGCGCGCTAACGGCTAGGATTGGTCCCACAGTAAAAAATGACTTATTTATCTAAATTTTTAAATAAAGCGCTACCACAGCGCCCAGTGTAATTGCTGAGTTCCAGCAATCATGTCAAATTAAGAAGAATGTTATTTCTTGGAGTCCAATTGTCTCATTTATCACATTTATAAGGTCAAAGTCCAAAATCAGTTCAATTAAGTCCCACAGTCAATCGTTTCACTGTTAAAAGCGATGCAACCTAGTAATATCAGAAAAATATCGCTAAATACATGTTGGTACGAATATGTGACGCAACCGTTGTAACTCAAACGGACTGATACCGTTAGAAAGTCAATGAAATGTAGTTTTTGAAACTGTCTCTATTTCTTCAGCGCGCGCTAACGGCTAGGATTGGTCCCACAGTAAAAAATGACTTATTTATCTAAATTTTTAAATAAAGCGCTACCACAGCGCCCAGTGTAATTGCTGAGTTCCAGCAATCATGTCAAATTAAGAAGAATGTTATTTCTTGGAGTCCAATTGTCTCATTTATCACATTTATAAGGTCAAAGTCCAAAATCAGTTCAATTAAGTCCCACAGTCAATCGTTTCACTGTTAAAAGCGATGCAACCTAGTAATATCAGAAAAATATCGCTAAATACATGTTGGTACGAATATGTGACGCAACCGTTGTAACTCAAACGGACTGATACCGTTAGAAAGTCAATGAAATGTAGTTTTTGAAACTGTCTCTATTTCTTCAGCGCGCGCTAACGGCTAGGATTGGTCCCACAGTAAAAAATGACTTATTTATCTAAATTTTTAAATAAAGCGCTACCACAGCGCCCAGTGTAATTGCTGAGTTCCAGCAATCATGTCAAATTAAGAAGAATGTTATTTCTTGGAGTCCAATTGTCTCATTTATCACATTTATAAGGTCAAAGTCCAAAATCAGTTCAATTAAGTCCCACAGTCAATCGTTTCACTGTTAAAAGCGATGCAACCTAGTAATATCAGAAAAATATCGCTAAATACATGTTGGTACGAATATGTGACGCAACCGTTGTAACTCAAACGGACTGATACCGTTAGAAAGTCAATGAAATGTAGTTTTTGAAACTGTCTCTATTTCTTCAGCGCGCGCTAACGGCTAGGATTGGTCCCACAGTAAAAAATGACTTATTTATCTAAATTTTTAAATAAAGCGCTACCACAGCGCCCAGTGTAATTGCTGAGTTCCAGCAATCATGTCAAATTAAGAAGAATGTTATTTCTTGGAGTCCAATTGTCTCATTTATCACATTTATAAGGTCAAAGTCCAAAATCAGTTCAATTAAGTCCCACAGTCAATCGTTTCACTGTTAAAAGCGATGCAACCTAGTAATATCAGAAAAATATCGCTAAATACATGTTGGTACGAATATGTGACGCAACCGTTGTAACTCAAACGGACTGATACCGTTAGAAAGTCAATGAAATGTAGTTTTTGAAACTGTCTCTATTTCTTCAGCGCGCGCTAACGGCTAGGATTGGTCCCACAGTAAAAATGACTTATTTATCTAAATTTTTAAATAAAGCGCTACCACAGCGCCCAGTGTAATTGCTGAGTTCCAGCAATCATGTCAAATTAAGAAGAATGTTATTTCTTGGAGTCCAATTGTCTCATTTATCACATTTATAAGGTCAAAGTCCAAAATCAGTTCAATTAAGTCCCACAGTCAATCGTTTCACTGTTAAAAGCGATGCAACCTAGTAATATCAGAAAAATATCGCTAAATACATGTTGGTACGAATATGTGACGCAACCGTTGTAACTCAAACGGACTGATACCGTTAGAAAGTCAATGAAATGTAGTTTTTGAAACTGTCTCTATTTCTTCAGCGCGCGCTAACGGCTAGGATTGGTCCCACAGTAAAAAATGACTTATTTATCTAAATTTTTAAATAAAGCGCTACCACAGCGCCCAGTGTAATTGCTGAGTTCCAGCAATCATGTCAAATTAAGAAGAATGTTATTTCTTGGAGTCCAATTGTCTCATTTATCACATTTATAAGGTCAAAGTCCAAAATCAGTTCAATTAAGTCCCACAGTCAATCGTTTCACTGTTAAAAGCGATGCAACCTAGTAATATCAGAAAAATATCGCTAAATACATGTTGGTACGAATATGTGACGCAACCGTTGTAACTCAAACGGACTGATACCGTTAGAAAGTCAATGAAATGTAGTTTTTGAAACTGTCTCTATTTCTTCAGCGCGCGCTAACGGCTAGGATTGGTCCCACAGTAAAAAATGACTTATTTATCTAAATTTTTAAATAAAGCGCTACCACAGCGCCCAGTGTAATTGCTGAGTTCCAGCAATCATGTCAAATTAAGAAGAATGTTATTTCTTGGAGTCCAATTGTCTCATTTATCACATTTATAAGGTCAAAGTCCAAAATCAGTTCAATTAAGTCCCACAGTCAATCGTTTCACTGTTAAAAGCGATGCAACCTAGTAATATCAGAAAAATATCGCTAAATACATGTTGGTACGAATATGTGACGCAACCGTTGTAACTCAAACGGACTGATACCGTTAGAAAGTCAATGAAATGTAGTTTTTGAAACTGTCTCTATTTCTTCAGCGCGCGCTAACGGCTAGGATTGGTCCCACAGTAAAAAATGACTTATTTATCTAAATTTTTAAATAAAGCGCTACCACAGCGCCCAGTGTAATTGCTGAGTTCCAGCAATCATGTCAAATTAAGAAGAATGTTATTTCTTGGAGTCCAATTGTCTCATTTATCACATTTATAAGGTCAAAGTCCAAAATCAGTTCAATTAAGTCCCACAGTCAATCGTTTCACTGTTAAAAGCGATGCAACCTAGTAATATCAGAAAAATATCGCTAAATACATGTTGGTACGAATATGTGACGCAACCGTTGTAACTCAAACGGACTGATACCGTTAGAAAGTCAATGAAATGTAGTTTTTGAAACTGTCTCTATTTCTTCAGCGCGCGCTAACGGCTAGGATTGGTCCCACAGTAAAAAATGACTTATTTATCTAAATTTTTAAATAAAGCGCTACCACAGCGCCCAGTGTAATTGCTGAGTTCCAGCAATCATGTCAAATTAAGAAGAATGTTATTTCTTGGAGTCCAATTGTCTCATTTATCACATTTATAAGGTCAAAGTCCAAAATCAGTTCAATTAAGTCCCACAGTCAATCGTTTCACTGTTAAAAGCGATGCAACCTAGTAATATCAGAAAAATATCGCTAAATACATGTTGGTACGAATATGTGACGCAACCGTTGTAACTCAAACGGACTGATACCGTTAGAAAGTCAATGAAATGTAGTTTTTGAAACTGTCTCTATTTCTTCAGCGCGCGCTAACGGCTAGGATTGGTCCCACAGTAAAAAATGACTTATTTATCTAAATTTTTAAATAAAGCGCTACCACAGCGCCCAGTGTAATTGCTGAGTTCCAGCAATCATGTCAAATTAAGAAGAATGTTATTTCTTGGAGTCCAATTGTCTCATTTATCACATTTATAAGGTCAAAGTCCAAAATCAGTTCAATTAAGTCCCACAGTCAATCGTTTCACTGTTAAAAGCGATGCAACCTAGTAATATCAGAAAAATATCGCTAAATACATGTTGGTACGAATATGTGACGCAACCGTTGTAACTCAAACGGACTGATACCGTTAGAAAGTCAATGAAATGTAGTTTTTGAAACTGTCTCTATTTCTTCAGCGCGCGCTAACGGCTAGGATTGGTCCCACAGTAAAAATGACTTATTTATCTAAATTTTTAAATAAAGCGCTACCACAGCGCCCAGTGTAATTGCTGAGTTCCAGCAATCATGTCAAATTAAGAAGAATGTTATTTCTTGGAGTCCAATTGTCTCATTTATCACATTTATAAGGTCAAAGTCCAAAATCAGTTCAATTAAGTCCCACAGTCAATCGTTTCACTGTTAAAAGCGATGCAACCTAGTAATATCAGAAAAATATCGCTAAATACATGTTGGTACGAATATGTGACGCAACCGTTGTAACTCAAACGGACTGATACCGTTAGAAAGTCAATGAAATGTAGTTTTTGAAACTGTCTCTATTTCTTCAGCGCGCGCTAACGGCTAGGATTGGTCCCACAGTAAAAAATGACTTATTTATCTAAATTTTTAAATAAAGCGCTACCACAGCGCCCAGTGTAATTGCTGAGTTCCAGCAATCATGTCAAATTAAGAAGAATGTTATTTCTTGGAGTCCAATTGTCTCATTTATCACATTTATAAGGTCAAAGTCCAAAATCAGTTCAATTAAGTCCCACAGTCAATCGTTTCACTGTTAAAAGCGATGCAACCTAGTAATATCAGAAAAATATCGCTAAATACATGTTGGTACGAATATGTGACGCAACCGTTGTAACTCAAACGGACTGATACCGTTAGAAAGTCAATGAAATGTAGTTTTTGAAACTGTCTCTATTTCTTCAGCGCGCGCTAACGGCTAGGATTGGTCCCACAGTAAAAAATGACT
This sequence comes from Hydractinia echinata, assembly GCA_030067915.1. Classification (NCBI taxonomy): domain Eukaryota; kingdom Metazoa; phylum Cnidaria; class Hydrozoa; order Anthoathecata; family Hydractiniidae; genus Hydractinia; species Hydractinia echinata. Next base: position 3,504 of record JASGCC010000896.1, on the reverse strand, counting down.
TATTTATCTAAATTTTTAAATAAAGCGCTACCACAGCGCCCAGTGTAATTGCTGAGTTCCAGCAATCATGTCAAATTAAGAAGAATGTTATTTCTTGGAGTCCAATTGTCTCATTTATCACATTTATAAGGTCAAAGTCCAAAATCAGTTCAATTAAGTCCCACAGTCAATCGTTTCACTGTTAAAAGCGATGCAACCTAGTAATATCAGAAAAATATCGCTAAATACATGTTGGTACGAATATGTGACGCAACCGTTGTAACTCAAACGGACTGATACCGTTAGAAAGTCAATGAAATGTAGTTTTTGAAACTGTCTCTATTTCTTCAGCGCGCGCTAACGGCTAGGATTGGTCCCACAGTAAAAAATGACTTATTTATCTAAATTTTTAAATAAAGCGCTACCACAGCGCCCAGTGTAATCGCTGAGTTCCAGCAATCATGTCAAATTAAGAAGAATGTTATTTCTTGGAGTCCAATTGTCTCATTTATCACATTTATAAGGTCAAAGTCCAAAATCAGTTCAATTAAGTCCCACAGTCAATCGTTTCACTGTTAAAAGCGATGCAACCTAGTAATATCAGAAAAATATCGCTAAATACATGTTGGTACGAATATGTGACGCAACCGTTGTAACTCAAACGGACTGATACCGTTAGAAAGTCAATGAAATGTAGTTTTTGAAACTGTCTCTATTTCTTCAGCGCGCGCTAACGGCTAGGATTGGTCCCACAGTAAAAATGACTTATTTATCTAAATTTTTAAATAAAGCGCTACCACAGCGCCCAGTGTAATTGCTGAGTTCCAGCAATCATGTCAAATTAAGAAGAATGTTATTTCTTGGAGTCCAATTGTCTCATTTATCACATTTATAAGGTCAAAGTCCAAAATCAGTTCAATTAAGTCCCACAGTCAATCGTTTCACTGTTAAAAGCGATGCAACCTAGTAATATCAGAAAAATATCGCTAAATACATGTTGGTACGAATATGTGACGCAACCGTTGTAACTCAAACGGACTGATACCGTTAGAAAGTCAATGAAATGTAGTTTTTGAAACTGTCTCTATTTCTTCAGCGCGCGCTAACGGCTAGGATTGGTCCCACAGTAAAAAATGACTTATTTATCTAAATTTTTAAATAAAGCGCTACCACAGCGCCCAGTGTAATTGCTGAGTTCCAGCAATCATGTCAAATTAAGAAGAATGTTATTTCTTGGAGTCCAATTGTCTCATTTATCACATTTATAAGGTCAAAGTCCAAAATCAGTTCAATTAAGTCCCACAGTCAATCGTTTCACTGTTAAAAGCGATGCAACCTAGTAATATCAGAAAAATATCGCTAAATACATGTTGGTACGAATATGTGACGCAACCGTTGTAACTCAAACGGACTGATACCGTTAGAAAGTCAATGAAATGTAGTTTTTGAAACTGTCTCTATTTCTTCAGCGCGCGCTAACGGCTAGGATTGGTCCCACAGTAAAAAATGACTTATTTATCTAAATTTTTAAATAAAGCGCTACCACAGCGCCCAGTGTAATTGCTGAGTTCCAGCAATCATGTCAAATTAAGAAGAATGTTATTTCTTGGAGTCCAATTGTCTCATTTATCACATTTATAAGGTCAAAGTCCAAAATCAGTTCAATTAAGTCCCACAGTCAATCGTTTCACTGTTAAAAGCGATGCAACCTAGTAATATCAGAAAAATATCGCTAAATACATGTTGGTACGAATATGTGACGCAACCGTTGTAACTCAAACGGACTGATACCGTTAGAAAGTCAATGAAATGTAGTTTTTGAAACTGTCTCTATTTCTTCAGCGCGCGCTAACGGCTAGGATTGGTCCCACAGTAAAAAATGACTTATTTATCTAAATTTTTAAATAAAGCGCTACCACAGCGCCCAGTGTAATTGCTGAGTTCCAGCAATCATGTCAAATTAAGAAGAATGTTATTTCTTGGAGTCCAATTGTCTCATTTATCACATTTATAAGGTCAAAGTCCAAAATCAGTTCAATTAAGTCCCACAGTCAATCGTTTCACTGTTAAAAGCGATGCAACCTAGTAATATCAGAAAAATATCGCTAAATACATGTTGGTACGAATATGTGACGCAACCGTTGTAACTCAAACGGACTGATACCGTTAGAAAGTCAATGAAATGTAGTTTTTGAAACTGTCTCTATTTCTTCAGCGCGCTGCTAACGGCTCTCACGTTCATTCCCCCAAACCCACTGCGAGTGCGGACATTCAGTACTGCGCATTGCGTGGCATTTACGATAAAACAAACTTTAATTTTTGGCTAGTACGGGAATCGACTCGAACGACTTAAATTGCCTCTGAAATTGTAGGAAAAAACATCTATTTTATAACACATTTTCATATTCAAATGACTAAAGAACATTGAATATACTGTTGATCATAACTTGAAATACCCCAAACAGAAAATTCATTAAAAAAAGGTTTCTACCTCGCGGATATAAGGTCAAAGCTAGCTTAATTCTCAGATTAGCCATGAAATATCCGAACCCTGCCGGTTTTACAGCAAAAGATTAATTAAATACTTAAAGCTAACCCATCAACAACCATTGCCTGAAAGTTTCTGCGAATGGCCACTTTTTTACACAAAGTTACAAGCATTTTTATGTAACACTACTCTAATTTTTACCTTTTTCGCTAGTACCTAGTCGCCAATTCCATAATGGCTGACCCACAACAAATTCCCTGCCCCGAAATGAGTGTGTACAAATCGACATCGGAAAAATACCACTCGAAAAGAACAAGAGGAATAAACACAAAAGGATTAAAAAAATAGGTTGTTTCTTTAACAAGTACTAGTATTTTATAAATATAAAGTCAATCCTAAAAGTTGGAACACCAGACTAGAGCAAATGTTTAGTGATGCTGTCCTCAAAATCTTCCCTACTTTACTGTTGAATCTTGATACTATACAGCTTTGCAATTGAAACTATAATGGCTTAAGTTCTAGCACCACAACTCGTACGAAGGAAAATCAGATTACAAAAACGTTAATTAATACATACGACTTGACTTAAGCAGCTTTAATATTTTCTTAACATTTAGTACTGCTGACACGTTTTTTACTAGAACAAACCACTATAAGAACTATGCGCTCTAAGAGAGGTACAAAACATCTAGAACATGCTCTAAAACAATAAAGTTGTCGTAAGATACCAAGTAATCTCCTACTTAAAACTTCAAAAAATGGCTCGAAATTGAAAGGGAAAAAATAAGAACACTTTTAATGCCATTTAAATTAAGAAAGTTAAGAACTTTCGTCAAGTTGAGTTGTTCTTTATAAAAACAGACGTTGAATCAGCGATGGCTGCAACTTTTTACAAAATACGATAATCGTTGTTGTTTTGGAGTATACCATTGGTGAGAAGAATTGTTCCCCTGAGTGACTATTAAGGAAATGTGGAAAAATATTTATATTTTGAACAAATCAAATCTATAGCTTTTCTGTATTCTTGGCATAAAGTC
>JASGCC010000895.1:0-49836 GCA_030067915.1 Hydractinia echinata | reverse complement strand
ATAAGACAATTGTACCTTCCAAAAATAACATTCTCTTAAATGACATCAAGTTGCAATCAGCAAATTACACTGGTCGCTGTGGTACGCTTATTTTAAAAATTTAGATTAAATAAGCATTTTGTACTGTGGGACCAAGCCTAGCCGTTAAGCGCGCCGCTAAAAGAAATAGAAATTTTCAAAACTACATTTGATTGAATTTTTAGCGCATCAACCGTTTAAGTTACAACGGTTGCCGCACATATTCGTACCAACAATGTATTGATGCGATATGTTTTGATAACTAGGTGCACGCTTTTAACAGTGAAACGATTGACGTGTGACTTAATTGAACTGATTTGGACTTTGGACCTTATAAATTGTGATAAATGAGACAATTGGACTCCAAGAAATAACATTTCTTCTTAATTTAGACAATTGTTGCAATCAGCAATTACACCTGGCGAGTGGTAGCGCTGTTAATTATAAAATTTAAATAATAAGTCCTCTTTGTACTGTGGTACCAACCTAACCGTTAGCTGCATCGCTGAAAGAAATAGAGGACAATTTTCAAAACACATTTCATGACTTTCTAGCGCTATCAATACCGTGTTTATTACAACGATTTTGCGTCCACCATAACTCTAACAAACATTATAGCATATTTTTCTGATATAATTGTTGCATCGCTTTTAACAGTGAAACGATTGACTGTTGGACCTTAATTGAACTGAGTTTGGACTTGAACCTATAAATGTTGTGATAAAAGAAGAAATTGGACTCCAAAGAAATAACTATCTCTAATTTGACATATCTGCTGGTCAACTTAGCAATTCACTAGCTCTGTGGTACCTTTTATTAGAAATTGAGAATAAATAAGTCATTTTAATTGTGGGAACCACTATCTAAAGCCGTTAAGCGCGCGCCTGAAGAACCACGAGACGGATTCAAAAACTACATTCAAATTGACTTTCTAATACGGTACAATAATCCGTTTATTTACAAAACAAACGGGTTGCGTCACATAATTAGACGAACATGTATAGCGATATTTTCTGATATTACTAGGTGCATCGCTTTTTAACAGTGAAAGTAATACTGGGGACTTAATTGAAGCTGATTTGGACTTGACTTTATAAATGAATAAATAAGACAATTGTACTCCAAAGAAATACATTCTTCTTATTTTGACATAATGTTCAATCAGCAATTACATTGTGTCGCTGTGGTAAGCGCTTTATTAAAAAATTTAGATAAATAAGCTCATTTTGTACTGTGGTACCCAATCTAGCGTTAGCGCGCTCTGAAGAAATAAGACATTCAAAAACTAACATTTCAGTGACTTTCTAGCGCTATCATCCGTGATTACAACGGTTGCCGTCACATATCGAACAAACATTATTAAGCGATAATTTTTTCCCGATATTAACTTGTGCATCGCTTTCAAACAGTGAACGAATAACTGGGACTTAAATTGAAACCGAATTTTGGAACTTTGACCTAAAATTGATAAAGAGAGAATGAACCCAAAAATAACATCTCCTTAATTGACATGAATTGTTGCAACAGCAAATTACACTGGCCCTGTGTAAGCGCTTTATGTAAAATTAAAATAAATAAGTCATGTACTGTGGACCAAATCCACCGTAAGCGAAGCGCTGAAGAAATAGAGACATTTTCAAAAACTACACTTTGATTTACGTTAAGCGCATCAACCGTTGAGTACAACGTTCGCTCACAATATTCGTACCAACATGTATTTAGCGATTATTTTTCTGCATATTACTTAAGTTCATCGCTTAACATGAAATCACCGAAATGAACCTGTGTGACTTAATGAAAACTGATTTGGACCTTAACCATAAATGGAAAATGAAGAATCGACTCCAAGAATACACATCTTCTTAATGGACATATTGTTGCACATCACGCAATTACAACTGGGCGATGTGGTAGCGCTTATTTAAAAATTTAAGATAAATAAGTCATTTTACTGTGGACCAATCTAGCCGTTAGCGCGCCCTGAAGAAATAGAGACATTCAAAAAACTACAATTTCATTGACTTCTAGCGCATCATCCGTTTGATACCAACGTGCGCCACAATACTCGAACAAACACTATTTAGCGATATTTCCCGATATTACTTGGTTTCATCGCTTTACAGTGAAACGAATTGGAACTGGTGGAACCTTAATTGAACTGAATTGGACTGACCTATATAATGCATAAATAACAATTGGACCCAAGAAATAACATTCTCTTATTGACATGATGCTGAACCACGGGATACACTGGCGCGGCCCCCCGCGCTTATTTAAAAAAATTAAGATAATAAGTCATTTTTTTACCTGTGGAACCCAATCCTAGCCTAGCGCGCGCTGAAAAAATAGAACATTTTCAAAACGCCATTCATTGAACTTCAGCGCTACATCCGTTTGATTTCCAACGGTTGCGTCAACATATTAACCACATATTAGCGGAATTTTCTGAATTACTAGTGCATCGCTTTAACATCGAAACGATTGACTTGACTTAAATGAACTGATTTTGAACTTGACCTATCATAAATTATAACTTACAGACAATTGTACTCCAGAAATAACATTCTCTATTGACATATTGTTGCAATCACAAATTACACTGGTCGCTGGGTAGCCGCTTTATTTTAAAATTAGATAATATAGTCATTTGTACCGTGGCACCAATCCTACCGTTACGCGCGCTGAAGAAATAGAGACATTTCAAACAACTACATTTTATTGATTTTAGCGTAATCAATCCGTTTGATACAACGTTCGCGTCCACATATCGACCAACATCGTATTCACGATATGTTTCTGATATACTAGTGCATCGCTTAACAGTGAAACGTGACGTGTACTTAAAACTGATTGGACTTGACCTAATAATTGATAAATGAAACAATGACTCCAAGAAAATACATCTCTAATTGACATGATTGTTCAAATCAGCCAATACACTGGGCGACTGTGAGTCGCTTCATTAAAAATAAGATAAATAATCTATTTGTATGTGACCAATCCAGCCATAGCGCGCGCTAAGAAATAGAAACATTTTCAAAAAAAACTAACATTTCCATTACTTCTACGCTACATCCGTTTGAGTTACAACGGGTGCTCACATAACCGTTAACAAACAGTATTCTAGCAATTTCGATAAATTGTCATCGCTTTAACATGAAACGATTACTGGGACTTAAGAACTGGATTGGACTGGGACCTTAAAAAAATGTATAAAATGAGAAATTGAACTCCAAAAATAACATTCTTCTATTGGACAATATCTTGACTCAGCATTCCACTCGCTGTTACGCTTTATTAGAAATGAATAAAAATCATTTTATGGACACTCCTAGCCCCGTAGCGCGCGCTGAATGAAACAGAGACGGAATTCAAACCAATTTCATTACCTCTAAAACGGGGTACAATCCGTTTAATACAAGGTGCTCACATATATACCAACATATATCATTTTCTGATAGACTAGTTGCATCGCTTAACAGAAAACATTGACGTGACTAATAAACGATTTGACTTGACCTAATAAAAAATAGACAATGGAGCCCAAGAAAATCCTTAATGACATACAACACAATACACAGCCTGTACGCTAATTCAAAATTAATAAAATAATCATTTTTATCACATTTATAGGTCAAGTCAAAATCAGTTCAATTAAGTCCACAGTCAATCGTTTCACTGTTAAAAGCGATGCAACTAGTAATATCAGAAAATATCGCTAAATACATGTTGGTACGAATATGTGACGCAACGTTGTAACTCAAACGGATTGATACGTTAGAAAGTCAATGAAATGTAGTTTTTGAAACTGTCTCTATTTCTTCAGCGCGCGCTAACGGCTAGGATTGGTCCCACAGTAAAAATGACTTATTTATCTAAATTTTTAATAAAGCGCTACACAGCGCCAGTGTAATGCTGAGTTCCAGCAATCATGTCAAATTAAGAAGAATGTTATTTCTTGGAGTCCAATTGTTCATTTATCACATTTATAAGGTCAAAGTCCAAAATCAGTTCAATTAAGTCCACAGTCAATCGTTTCACTGTTAAAGCGATGCAACCTAGTAATATCAGAAAATATCGCTAAATACATGTTGTACGAATATGTGACGCAACCGTTGTAACTCAAACGGACTGATACCGTTAGAAAGTCAATGAAATGTAGTTTTTGAAACTGTCTCTATTTCTTCAGCGCGCGCTAACGGCTAGGATTGGTCCACAGTAAAAATGACTTATTTATCTAAATTTTTAAATAAGCGCTACCACAGCGCCCAGTGTAATTGCTGAGTTCAGCAATCATGTCAAATTAAGAAGAATGTTATTTCTTGGAGTCCAATTGTCTCATTTATCACATTTATAAGGTCAAAGTCCAAATCAGTTCAATTAAGTCCCACAGTCAATCGTTTCACTGTTAAAAGCGATGCAACCTAGTAATATCAGAAAATATCGCTAAATACATGTTGGTACGAATATGTGACGCAACCGTTGTAACTCAAACGGATTGATACCGTTAGAAAGTCAATGAAATGTAGTTTTTGAAACTGTCTCTATTTCTTCAGCGCGCGCTAACGGCTAGGATTGGTCCCACAGTAAAAATGACTTATTTATCTAATTTTTAAATAAAGCGCTACCACAGCGCCCAGTGTAATGCTGAGTTCCAGCAATCATGTCAAATTAAGAAGAATGTTATTTCTTGGAGTCCAATTGTCTCATTTATCACATTTATAAGGTCAAAGTCCAAAATCAGTTCAATTAAGTCCACAGTCAATCGTTTCACTGTTAAAAGCGATGCAACCTAGTAATATCAGAAAATATCGCTAAATACATGTTGGTACGAATATGTGACGCAACCGTTGTAACTCAAACGGATGATACCGTTAGAAAGTCAATGAAATGTAGTTTTTGAAACTGTCTCTATTTCTTCAGCGCGCGCTAACGGCTAGGATTGGTCCACAGTAAAAATACTTATTTATCTAATTTTTAAATAAAGCGCTACCACAGCGCCAGTGTAATCGCTGAGTTCCAGCAATCATGTCAAATTAAGAAGAATGTTATTTCTTGGAGTCCAATTGTCTCATTTATCACATTTATAAGGTCAAAGTCCAAAATCAGTTCAATTAAGTCCACAGTCAATCGTTTCACTGTTAAAGCGATGCAACCTAGTATATCAGAAAAATATCGCTAAATACATGTTGGTACGAATATGTGACGCAACCGTTGTAACTCAAACGGATTGATACCGTTAGAAAGTCAATGAAATGTAGTTTTTGAAACTGTCTCTATTTCTTCAGCGCGCGCTAACGGCTAGGATTGGTCCACAGTAAAAATGACTTATTTATCTAAATTTTTAAATAAAGCGCTACCACAGCGCCAGTGTAATCGCTGAGTTCCAGCAATCATGTCAAATTAAGAAGAATGTTATTTCTTGGAGTCCAATTGTCTCATTTATCACATTTATAAGGTCAAAGTCCAAAATCAGTTCAATTAAGTCCACAGTCAATCGTTTCACTGTTAAAAGCGATGCAACCTAGTAATATCAGAAAATATCGCTAAATACATGTTGGTACGAATATGTGACGCAACCGTTGTAACTCAAACGGATTGATACCGTTAGAAAGTCAATGAAATGTAGTTTTTGAAACTGTCTCTATTTCTTCAGCGCGCGCTAACGGCTAGGATTGGTCCACAGTAAAAATGACTTATTTATCTAAATTTTTAAATAAAGCGCTACCACAGCGCCAGTGTAATGCTGAGTTCCAGCAATCATGTCAATTAAGAAGAATGTTATTTCTTGGAGTCCAATTGTCTCATTTATCACATTTATAAGGTCAAAGTCCAAAATCAGTTCAATTAAGTCCACAGTCAATCGTTTCACTGTTAAAAGCGATGCAACCTAGTAATATCAGAAAAATATCGCTAATACATGTTGGTACGAATATGTGACGCAACCGTTGTAACTCAAACGGATTGATACCGTTAGAAAGTCAATGAAATGTAGTTTTTGAAACTGTCTCTATTTCTTCAGCGCGCGCTAACGGCTAGGATTGGTCCACAGTAAAAATGACTTATTTATCTAAATTTTTAAATAAAGCGCTACACAGCCCAGTGTAATCGCTGAGTTCCAGCAATCATGTCAAATTAAGAAGAATGTTATTTCTTGGAGTCCAATTGTGTCATTTATCACATTTATAAGGTCAAAGTCCAAATCAGTTCAATTAAGTCCACAGTCAATCGTTTCACTGTTAAAAGCGATGCAACCTAGTAATATCAGAAAATATCGCTAAATACATGTTGGTACGAATATGTGACGCAACCGTTGTAACTCAAACGGACTGATACCGTTAGAAAGTCAATGAAATGTAGTTTTTGAAACTGTCTCTATTTCTTCAGCGCGCGCTAACGGCTAGGATTGGTCCACAGTAAAAATGACTTATTTATCTAAATTTTTAAATAAAGCGCTACCACAGCGCCAGTGTAATGCTGAGTTCCAGCAATCATGTCAAATTAAGAAGAATGTTATTTCTTGGAGTCCAATTGTCTCATTTATCACATTTATAAGGTCAAAGTCCAAAATCAGTTCAATTAAGTCCACAGTCAATCGTTTCACTGTTAAAAGCGATGCAACCTAGTAATATCAGAAAATATCGCTAAATACATGTTGGTACGAATATGTGACGCAACCGTTGTAACTCAACGGACTGATACCGTTAGAAAGTCAATGAAATGTAGTTTTTGAAACTGTCTCTATTTCTTCAGCGCGGCTAACGGCTAGGATTGGTCCCACAGTAAAAATGACTTATTTATCTAAATTTTTAAATAAAGCGCTACCACAGCGCCCAGTGTAATGCTGAGTTCCAGCAATCATGTCAAATTAAGAAGAATGTTATTTCTTGGAGTCCAATTGTCTCATTTATCACATTTATAAGGTCAAAGTCCAAAATCAGTTCAATTAAGTCCACAGTCAATCGTTTCACTGTTAAAAGCGATGCAACCTAGTAATATCAGAAAAATATCGCTAAATACATGTTGGTACGAATATGTGACGCAACCGTTGTAACTCAAACGGATTGATACCGTTAGAAAGTCAATGAAATGTAGTTTTTGAAACTGTCTCTATTTCTTCAGCGCGCGCTAACGGCTAGGATTGGTCCACAGTAAAAATGACTTATTTATCTAAATTTTTAAATAAAGCGCTACCACAGCGCCAGTGTAATTGCTGAGTTCCAGCAATCATGTCAAATTAAGAATGTTATTTCTTGGAGTCCAATTGTCTCATTTATCATTTATAAGGTCAAAGTCCAAAATCAGTTCAATTAAGTCCACAGTCAATCGTTTCACTGTTAAAGCGATGCAACCTAGTAATATCAGAAAATATCGCTAAATACATGTTGGTACGAATATGTGACGCAACCGTTGTAACTCAAACGGACTGATACCGTTAGAAAGTCAATGAAATGTAGTTTTTGAAACTGTCTCTATTTCTTCAGCGCGCGCTAACGGCTAGGATTGGTCCACAGTAAAAATGACTTATTTATCTAAATTTTTAAATAAAGCGCTACCACAGCGCCAGTGTAATCGCTGAGTTCCAGCAATCATGTCAAATTAAGAAGAATGTTATTTCTTGGAGTCCAATTGTCTCATTTATCACATTTAAGGTCAAAGTCCAAAATCAGTTCAATTAAGTCCACAGTCAATCGTTTCACTGTTAAAAGCGATGCAACCTAGTAATATCAGAAAATATCGCTAAATACATGTTGGTACGAATATGTGACGCAACCGTTGTAACTCAAACGGACTGATACCGTTAGAAAGTCAATGAAATGTAGTTTTTGAAACTGTCTCTATTTCTTCAGCGCGCGCTAACGGCTAGGATTGGTCCCACAGTAAAAATGACTTATTTATCTAAATTTTTAAATAAAGCGCTACCACAGCCCAGTGTAATCGCTGAGTTCCAGCAATCATGTCAAATTAAGAAGAATGTTATTTCTTGGAGTCCAATTGTCTCATTTATCACATTTATAAGGTCAAAGTCCAAAATCAGTTCAATTAAGTCCACAGTCAATCGTTTCACTGTTAAAAGCGATGCAACCTAGTAATATCAGAAAATATCGCTAAATACATGTTGGTACGAATATGTGACGCAACCGTTGTAACTCAAACGGTGATACCGTTAGAAAGTCAATGAAATGTAGTTTTTGAAACTGTCTCTATTTCTTCAGCGCGCGCTAACGGCTAGGATTGGTCCCACAGTAAAAATGACTTATTTATCTAAATTTTTAAATAAAGCGCTACCACAGCGCCCAGTGTAATGCTGAGTTCCAGCAATCATGTCAAATTAAGAAGAATGTTATTTCTTGGAGTCCAATTGTCTCATTTATCACATTTATAAGGTCAAAGTCCAAAATCAGTTCAATTAAGTCCCACAGTCAATCGTTTCACTGTTAAAAGCGATGCAACCTAGTAATATCAGAAAAATATCGCTAAATACATGTTGGTACGAATATGTGACGCAACCGTTGTAACTCAAACGGACTGATACCGTTAGAAAGTCAATGAAATGTAGTTTTTGAAACTGTCTCTATTTCTTCAGCGCGCGCTAACGGCTAGGATTGGTCCCACAGTAAAAAATGACTTATTTATCTAAATTTTTAAATAAAGCGCTACCACAGCGCCCAGTGTAATGCTGAGTTCCAGCAATCATGTCAAATTAAGAAGAATGTTATTTCTTGGAGTCCAATTGTCTCATTTATCACATTTATAAGGTCAAAGTCCAAAATCAGTTCAATTAAGTCCCACAGTCAATCGTTTCACTGTTAAAAGCGATGCAACCTAGTAATATCAGAAAAATATCGCTAAATACATGTTGGTACGAATATGTGACGCAACCGTTGTAACTCAAACGGACTGATACCGTTAGAAAGTCAATGAAATGTAGTTTTTGAAACTGTCTCTATTTCTTCAGCGCGCGCTAACGGCTAGGATTGGTCCCACAGTAAAAATGACTTATTTATCTAAATTTTTAAATAAAGCGCTACCACAGCGCCCAGTGTAATCGCTGAGTTCCAGCAATCATGTCAAATTAAGAAGAATGTTATTTCTTGGAGTCCAATTGTCTCATTTATCACATTTATAAGGTCAAAGTCCAAAATCAGTTCAATTAAGTCCCACAGTCAATCGTTTCACTGTTAAAAGCGATGCAACCTAGTAATATCAGAAAATATCGCTAAATACATGTTGGTACGAATATGTGACGCAACCGTTGTAACTCAAACGGACTGATACCGTTAGAAAGTCAATGAAATGTAGTTTTTGAAACTGTCTCTATTTCTTCAGCGCGCGCTAACGGCTAGGATTGGTCCCACAGTAAAAAATGACTTATTTATCTAAATTTTTAAATAAAGCGCTACCACAGCGCCCAGTGTAATCGCTGAGTTCCAGCAATCATGTCAAATTAAGAAGAATGTTATTTCTTGGAGTCCAATTGTCTCATTTATCACATTTATAAGGTCAAAGTCCAAAATCAGTTCAATTAAGTCCCACAATCAATCGTTTCACTGTTAAAAGCGATGCAACCTAGTAATATCAGAAAATAACGCTAAATACATGTTGGTACGAATATGTGACGCAACCGTTGTAACTCAAACGGACTGATACCGTTAGAAAGTCAATGAAATGTAGTTTTTGAAACTGTCTCCAGCTCTTCAGCGCGCGCTAACGGCTAGGATTGGTCCCACAGTAAAAAATGACTTATTTATCTAAATTTTTAAATAAAGCGCTACCACAGCGCCCAGTCTAATCGCTGAGTTCCAGCAATCATGTCAAATTAAGAAGAATGTTATTTCTTGGAGTCCAATTGTCTCATTTATCACATTTATAAGGTCAAAGTCCAAAATCAGTTCAATTAAGTCCCACAGTCAATCGTTTCACTGTTAAAAGCGATGCAACCTAGTAATATCAGAAAAATATCGCTAAATACATGTTGGTACGAATATGTGACGCAACCGTTGTAACTCAAACGGATTGATACCGTTAGAAAGTCAATGAAATGTAGTTTTTGAAACTGTCTCTATTTCTTCAGCGCGCGCTAACGGCTAGGATTGGTCCCACAGTAAAAATGACTTATTTATCTAAATTTTTAAATAAAGCGCTACCACAGCGCCCAGTGTAATCGCTGAGTTCCAGCAATCATGTCAAATTAAGAAGAATGTTATTTCTTGGAGTCCAATTGTCTCATTTATCACATTTATAAGGTCAAAGTCCAAAATCAGTTCAATTAAGTCCCACAGTCAATCGTTTCACTGTTAAAAGCGATGCAACCTAGTAATATCAGAAAAATATCGCTAAATACATGTTGGTACGAATATGTGACGCAACCGTTGTAACTCAAACGGATTGATACCGTTAGAAAGTCAATGAAATGTAGTTTTTGAAACTGTCTCTATTTCTTCAGCGCGCGCTAACGGCTAGGATTGGTCCCACAGTAAAAATGACTTATTTATCTAAATTTTTAAATAAAGCGCTACCACAGCGCCCAGTGTAATCGCTGAGTTCCAGCAATCATGTCAAATTAAGAAGAATGTTATTTCTTGGAGTCCAATTGTCTCATTTATCACATTTATAAGGTCAAAGTCCAAAATCAGTTCAATTAAGTCCCACAGTCAATCGTTTCACTGTTAAAAGCGATGCAACCTAGTAATATCAGAAAAATATCGCTAAATACATGTTGGTACGAATATGTGACGCAACCGTTGTAACTCAAACGGATTGATACCGTTAGAAAGTCAATGAAATGTAGTTTTTGAAACTGTCTCTATTTCTTCAGCGCGCGCTAACGGCTAGGATTGGTCCCACAGTAAAAAATGACTTATTTATCTAAATTTTTAAATAAAGCGCTACCACAGCGCCCAGTGTAATCGCTGAGTTCCAGCAATCATGTCAAATTAAGAAGAATGTTATTTCTTGGAGTCCAATTGTCTCATTTATCACATTTATAAGGTCAAAGTCCAAAATCAGTTCAATTAAGTCCCACAGTCAATCGTTTCACTGTTAAAAGCGATGCAACCTAGTAATATCAGAAAAATATCGCTAAATACATGTTGGTACGAATATGTGACGCAACCGTTGTAACTCAAACGGATTGATACCGTTAGAAAGTCAATGAAATGTAGTTTTTGAAACTGTCTCTATTTCTTCAGCGCGCGCTAACGGCTAGGATTGGTCCCACAGTAAAAAATGACTTATTTATCTAAATTTTTAAATAAAGCGCTACCACAGCGCCCAGTGTAATCGCTGAGTTCCAGCAATCATGTCAAATTAAGAAGAATGTTATTTCTTGGAGTCCAATTGTCTCATTTATCACATTTATAAGGTCAAAGTCCAAAATCAGTTCAATTAAGTCCCACAGTCAATCGTTTCACTGTTAAAAGCGATGCAACCTAGTAATATCAGAAAAATATCGCTAAATACATGTTGGTACGAATATGTGACGCAACCGTTGTAACTCAAACGGATTGATACCGTTAGAAAGTCAATGAAATGTAGTTTTTGAAACTGTCTCTATTTCTTCAGCGCGCGCTAACGGCTAGGATTTCCCACAGTAAAAATGACTTATTTATCTAAATTTTTAAATTTATCACATTTAAAGGTCAAAGTCCAAAATCAGTTCAATTAAGTCCCACAGTCAATCGTTTCACTGTTAAAAGCGATGCAACCTAGTAATATCAGAAAAATATCGCTAAATACATGTTGGTACGAATATGTGACGCAACCGTTGTAACTCAAACGGACTGATACCGTTAGAAAGTCAATGAAATGTAGTTTTTGAAACTGTCTCTATTTCTTCAGCGCGCGCTAACGGCTAGGATTGGTCCCACAGTAAAAAATGACTTATTTATCTAAATTTTTAAATAAAGCGCTACCACAGCGCCCAGTGTAATCGCTGAGTTCCAGCAATCATGTCAAATTAAGAAGAATGTTATTTCTTGGAGTCCAATTGTCTCATTTATCACATTTATAAGGTCAAAGTCCAAAATCAGTTCAATTAAGTCCCACAGTCAATCGTTTCACTGTTAAAAGCGATGCAACCTAGTAATATCAGAAAAATATCGCTAAATACATGTTGGTACGAATATGTGACGCAACCGTTGTAACTCAAACGGATTGATACCGTTAGAAAGTCAATGAAATGTAGTTTTTGAAACTGTCTCTATTTCTTCAGCGCGCGCTAACGGCTAGGATTGGTCCCACAGTAAAAATGACTTATTTATCTAAATTTTTAAATTTATCACATTTAAAAGTCAAAGTCCAAAATCAGTTCAATTAAGTCCCACAGTCAATCGTTTCACTGTTAAAAGCGATGCAACCTAGTAATATCAGAAAAATATCGCTAAATACATGTTGGTACGAATATGTGACGCAACCGTTGTAACTCAAACGGACTGATACCGTTAGAAAGTCAATGAAATGTAGTTTTTGAAACTGTCTCTATTTCTTCAGCGCGCGCTAACGGCTAGGATTGGTCCCACAGTAAAAAATGACTTATTTATCTAAATTTTTAAATAAAGCGCTACCACAGCGCCCAGTGTAATCGCTGAGTTCCAGCAATCATGTCAAATTAAGAAGAATGTTATTTCTTGGAGTCCAATTGTCTCATTTATCACATTTATAAGGTCAAAGTCCAAAATCAGTTCAATTAAGTCCCACAGTCAATCGTTTCACTGTTAAAAGCGATGCAACCTAGTAATATCAGAAAAATATCGCTAAATACATGTTGGTACGAATATGTGACGCAACCGTTGTAACTCAAACGGACTGATACCGTTAGAAAGTCAATGAAATGTAGTTTTTGAAACTGTCTCTATTTCTTCAGCGCGCGCTAACGGCTAGGATTGGTCCCACAGTAAAAATGACTTATTTATCTAAATTTTTAAATAAAGCGCTACCACAGCGCCCAGTGTAATCGCTGAGTTCCAGCAATCATGTCAAATTAAGAAGAATGTTATTTCTTGGAGTCCAATTGTCTCATTTATCACATTTATAAGGTCAAAGTCCAAAATCAGTTCAATTAAGTCCCACAGTCAATCGTTTCACTGTTAAAAGCGATGCAACCTAGTAATATCAGAAAAATATCGCTAAATACATGTTGGTACGAATATGTGACGCAACCGTTGTAACTCAAACGGATTGATACCGTTAGAAAGTCAATGAAATGTAGTTTTTGAAACTGTCTCTATTTCTTCAGCGCGCGCTAACGGCTAGGATTGGTCCCACAGTAAAAAATGACTTATTTATCTAAATTTTTAAATAAAGCGCTACCACAGCGCCCAGTGTAATGCTGAGTTCCAGCAATCATGTCAAATTAAGAAGAATGTTATTTCTTGGAGTCCAATTGTCTCATTTATCACATTTATAAGGTCAAAGTCCAAAATCAGTTCAATTAAGTCCCACAGTCAATCGTTTCACTGTTAAAAGCGATGCAACCTAGTAATATCAGAAAAATATCGCTAAATACATGTTGGTACGAATATGTGACGCAACCGTTGTAACTCAAACGGACTGATACCGTTAGAAAGTCAATGAAATGTAGTTTTTGAAACTGTCTCTATTTCTTCAGCGCGCGCTAACGGCTAGGATTGGTCCCACAGTAAAAATGACTTATTTATCTAAATTTTTAAATAAAGCGCTACCACAGCGCCCAGTGTAATCGCTGAGTTCCAGCAATCATGTCAAATTAAGAAGAATGTTATTTCTTGGAGTCCAATTGTCTCATTTATCACATTTATAAGGTCAAAGTCCAAAATCAGTTCAATTAAGTCCCACAGTCAATCGTTTCACTGTTAAAAGCGATGCAACCTAGTAATATCAGAAAAATATCGCTAAATACATGTTGGTACGAATATGTGACGCAACCGTTGTAACTCAAACGGACTGATACCGTTAGAAAGTCAATGAAATGTAGTTTTTGAAACTGTCTCTATTTCTTCAGCGCGCGCTAACGGCTAGGATTGGTCCCACAGTAAAAAATGACTTATTTATCTAAATTTTTAAATAAAGCGCTACCACAGCGCCCAGTGTAATCGCTGAGTTCCAGCAATCATGTCAAATTAAGAAGAATGTTATTTCTTGGAGTCCAATTGTCTCATTTATCACATTTATAAGGTCAAAGTCCAAAATCAGTTCAATTAAGTCCCACAGTCAATCGTTTCACTGTTAAAAGCGATGCAACCTAGTAATATCAGAAAAATATCGCTAAATACATGTTGGTACGAATATGTGACGCAACCGTTGTAACTCAAACGGACTGATACCGTTAGAAAGTCAATGAAATGTAGTTTTTGAAACTGTCTCTATTTCTTCAGCGCGCGCTAACGGCTAGGATTGGTCCCACAGTAAAAATGACTTATTTATCTAAATTTTTAAATAAAGCGCTACCACAGCGCCCAGTGTAATCGCTGAGTTCCAGCAATCATGTCAAATTAAGAAGAATGTTATTTCTTGGAGTCCAATTGTCTCATTTATCACATTTATAAGGTCAAAGTCCAAAATCAGTTCAATTAAGTCCCACAGTCAATCGTTTCACTGTTAAAAGCGATGCAACCTAGTAATATCAGAAAAATATCGCTAAATACATGTTGGTACGAATATGTGACGCAACCGTTGTAACTCAAACGGACTGATACCGTTAGAAAGTCAATGAAATGTAGTTTTTGAAACTGTCTCTATTTCTTCAGCGCGCGCTAACGGCTAGGATTGGTCCCACAGTAAAAAATGACTTATTTATCTAAATTTTTAAATAAAGCGCTACCACAGCGCCCAGTGTAATGCTGAGTTCCAGCAATCATGTCAAATTAAGAAGAATGTTATTTCTTGGAGTCCAATTGTCTCATTTATCACATTTATAAGGTCAAAGTCCAAAATCAGTTCAATTAAGTCCCACAGTCAATCGTTTCACTGTTAAAAGCGATGCAACCTAGTAATATCAGAAAAATATCGCTAAATACATGTTGGTACGAATATGTGACGCAACCGTTGTAACTCAAACGGACTGATACCGTTAGAAAGTCAATGAAATGTAGTTTTTGAAACTGTCTCTATTTCTTCAGCGCGCGCTAACGGCTAGGATTGGTCCCACAGTAAAAAATGACTTATTTATCTAAATTTTTAAATAAAGCGCTACCACAGCGCCCAGTGTAATCGCTGAGTTCCAGCAATCATGTCAAATTAAGAAGAATGTTATTTCTTGGAGTCCAATTGTCTCATTTATCACATTTATAAGGTCAAAGTCCAAAATCAGTTCAATTAAGTCCCACAGTCAATCGTTTCACTGTTAAAAGCGATGCAACCTAGTAATATCAGAAAAATATCGCTAAATACATGTTGGTACGAATATGTGACGCAACCGTTGTAACTCAAACGGACTGATACCGTTAGAAAGTCAATGAAATGTAGTTTTTGAAACTGTCTCTATTTCTTCAGCGCGCGCTAACGGCTAGGATTGGTCCCACAGTAAAAAATGACTTATTTATCTAAATTTTTAAATAAAGCGCTACCACAGCGCCCAGTGTAATCGCTGAGTTCCAGCAATCATGTCAAATTAAGAAGAATGTTATTTCTTGGAGTCCAATTGTCTCATTTATCACATTTATAAGGTCAAAGTCCAAAATCAGTTCAATTAAGTCCCACAGTCAATCGTTTCACTGTTAAAAGCGATGCAACCTAGTAATATCAGAAAAATATCGCTAAATACATGTTGGTACGAATATGTGACGCAACCGTTGTAACTCAAACGGACTGATACCGTTAGAAAGTCAATGAAATGTAGTTTTTGAAACTGTCTCTATTTCTTCAGCGCGCGCTAACGGCTAGGATTGGTCCCACAGTAAAAATGACTTATTTATCTAAATTTTTAAATAAAGCGCTACCACAGCGCCCAGTGTAATCGCTGAGTTCCAGCAATCATGTCAAATTAAGAAGAATGTTATTTCTTGGAGTCCAATTGTCTCATTTATCACATTTATAAGGTCAAAGTCCAAAATCAGTTCAATTAAGTCCCACAGTCAATCGTTTCACTGTTAAAAGCGATGCAACCTAGTAATATCAGAAAAATATCGCTAAATACATGTTGGTACGAATATGTGACGCAACCGTTGTAACTCAAACGGATTGATACCGTTAGAAAGTCAATGAAATGTAGTTTTTGAAACTGTCTCTATTTCTTCAGCGCGCGCTAACGGCTAGGATTGGTCCCACAGTAAAAAATGACTTATTTATCTAAATTTTTAAATAAAGCGCTACCACAGCGCCCAGTGTAATGCTGAGTTCCAGCAATCATGTCAAATTAAGAAGAATGTTATTTCTTGGAGTCCAATTGTCTCATTTATCACATTTATAAGGTCAAAGTCCAAAATCAGTTCAATTAAGTCCCACAGTCAATCGTTTCACTGTTAAAAGCGATGCAACCTAGTAATATCAGAAAAATATCGCTAAATACATGTTGGTACGAATATGTGACGCAACCGTTGTAACTCAAACGGACTGATACCGTTAGAAAGTCAATGAAATGTAGTTTTTGAAACTGTCTCTATTTCTTCAGCGCGCGCTAACGGCTAGGATTGGTCCCACAGTAAAAAATGACTTATTTATCTAAATTTTTAAATAAAGCGCTACCACAGCGCCCAGTGTAATCGCTGAGTTCCAGCAATCATGTCAAATTAAGAAGAATGTTATTTCTTGGAGTCCAATTGTGTCATTTATCACATTTATAAGGTCAAAGTCCAAAATCAGTTCAATTAAGTCCCACAGTCAATCGTTTCACTGTTAAAAGCGATGCAACCTAGTAATATCAGAAAAATATCGCTAAATACATGTTGGTACGAATATGTGACGCAACCGTTGTAACTCAAACGGACTGATACCGTTAGAAAGTCAATGAAATGTAGTTTTTGAAACTGTCTCTATTTCTTCAGCGCGCGCTAACGGCTAGGATTGGTCCCACAGTAAAAATGACTTATTTATCTAAATTTTTAAATAAAGCGCTACCACAGCGCCCAGTGTAATCGCTGAGTTCCAGCAATCATGTCAAATTAAGAAGAATGTTATTTCTTGGAGTCCAATTGTCTCATTTATCACATTTATAAGGTCAAAGTCCAAAATCAGTTCAATTAAGTCCCACAGTCAATCGTTTCACTGTTAAAAGCGATGCAACCTAGTAATATCAGAAAAATATCGCTAAATACATGTTGGTACGAATATGTGACGCAACCGTTGTAACTCAAACGGATGATACCGTTAGAAAGTCAATGAAATGTAGTTTTTGAAACTGTCTCTATTTCTTCAGCGCGCGCTAACGGCTAGGATTGGTCCCACAGTAAAAAATGACTTATTTATCTAAATTTTTAAATAAAGCGCTACCACAGCGCCCAGTGTAATCGCTGAGTTCCAGCAATCATGTCAAATTAAGAAGAATGTTATTTCTTGGAGTCCAATTGTCTCATTTATCACATTTATAAGGTCAAAGTCCAAAATCAGTTCAATTAAGTCCCACAGTCAATCGTTTCACTGTTAAAAGCGATGCAACCTAGTAATATCAGAAAAATATCGCTAAATACATGTTGGTACGAATATGTGACGCAACCGTTGTAACTCAAACGGACTGATACCGTTAGAAAGTCAATGAAATGTAGTTTTTGAAACTGTCTCTATTTCTTCAGCGCGCGCTAACGGCTAGGATTGGTCCCACAGTAAAAAATGACTTATTTATCTAAATTTTTAAATAAAGCGCTACCACAGCGCCCAGTGTAATCGCTGAGTTCCAGCAATCATGTCAAATTAAGAAGAATGTTATTTCTTGGAGTCCAATTGTCTCATTTATCACATTTATAAGGTCAAAGTCCAAAATCAGTTCAATTAAGTCCCACAGTCAATCGTTTCACTGTTAAAAGCGATGCAACCTAGTAATATCAGAAAAATATCGCTAAATACATGTTGGTACGAATATGTGACGCAACCGTTGTAACTCAAACGGATTGATACCGTTAGAAAGTCAATGAAATGTAGTTTTTGAAACTGTCTCTATTTCTTCAGCGCGCGCTAACGGCTAGGATTGGTCCCACAGAAAAAATGACTTAATTTATCCAAATCTTTAAATTTATCACATTTATAAGGTCAAAGTCCAAAATCAGTTCAATTAAGTCCCACAGTCAATCGTTTCACTGTTAAAAGCGATGCAACCTAGTAATATCAGAAAAATATCGCTAAATACATGTTGGTACGAATATGTGACGCAACCGTTGTAACTCAAACGGACTGATACCGTTAGAAAGTCAATGAAATGTAGTTTTTGAAACTGTCTCTATTTCTTCAGCGCGCGCTAACGGCTAGGATTGGTCCCACAGTAAAAATGACTTATTTATCTAAATTTTTAAATAAAGCGCTACCACAGCGCCCAGTGTAATCGCTGAGTTCCAGCAATCATGTCAAATTAAGAAGAATGTTATTTCTTGGAGTCCAATTGTCTCATTTATCACATTTATAAGGTCAAAGTCCAAAATCAGTTCAATTAAGTCCCACAGTCAATCGTTTCACTGTTAAAAGCGATGCAACCTAGTAATATCAGAAAAATATCGCTAAATACATGTTGGTACGAATATGTGACGCAACCGTTGTAACTCAAACGGATTGATACCGTTAGAAAGTCAATGAAATGTAGTTTTTGAAACTGTCTCTATTTCTTCAGCGCGCGCTAACGGCTAGGATTGGTCCCACAGTAAAAAATGACTTATTTATCTAAATTTTTAAATAAAGCGCTACCACAGCGCCCAGTGTAATGCTGAGTTCCAGCAATCATGTCAAATTAAGAAGAATGTTATTTCTTGGAGTCCAATTGTCTCATTTATCACATTTATAAGGTCAAAGTCCAAAATCAGTTCAATTAAGTCCCACAGTCAATCGTTTCACTGTTAAAAGCGATGCAACCTAGTAATATCAGAAAAATATCGCTAAATACATGTTGGTACGAATATGTGACGCAACCGTTGTAACTCAAACGGACTGATACCGTTAGAAAGTCAATGAAATGTAGTTTTTGAAACTGTCTCTATTTCTTCAGCGCGCGCTAACGGCTAGGATTGGTCCCACAGTAAAAATGACTTATTTATCTAAATTTTTAAATAAAGCGCTACCACAGCGCCCAGTGTAATCGCTGAGTTCCAGCAATCATGTCAAATTAAGAAGAATGTTATTTCTTGGAGTCCAATTGTCTCATTTATCACATTTATAAGGTCAAAGTCCAAAATCAGTTCAATTAAGTCCCACAGTCAATCGTTTCACTGTTAAAAGCGATGCAACCTAGTAATATCAGAAAAATATCGCTAAATACATGTTGGTACGAATATGTGACGCAACCGTTGTAACTCAAACGGACTGATACCGTTAGAAAGTCAATGAAATGTAGTTTTTGAAACTGTCTCTATTTCTTCAGCGCGCGCTAACGGCTAGGATTGGTCCCACAGTAAAAAATGACTTATTTATCTAAATTTTTAAATAAAGCGCTACCACAGCGCCCAGTGTAATCGCTGAGTTCCAGCAATCATGTCAAATTAAGAAGAATGTTATTTCTTGGAGTCCAATTGTCTCATTTATCACATTTATAAGGTCAAAGTCCAAAATCAGTTCAATTAAGTCCCACAGTCAATCGTTTCACTGTTAAAAGCGATGCAACCTAGTAATATCAGAAAAATATCGCTAAATACATGTTGGTACGAATATGTGACGCAACCGTTGTAACTCAAACGGACTGATACCGTTAGAAAGTCAATGAAATGTAGTTTTTGAAACTGTCTCTATTTCTTCAGCGCGCGCTAACGGCTAGGATTGGTCCCACAGTAAAAATGACTTATTTATCTAAATTTTTAAATAAAGCGCTACCACAGCGCCCAGTGTAATCGCTGAGTTCCAGCAATCATGTCAAATTAAGAAGAATGTTATTTCTTGGAGTCCAATTGTCTCATTTATCACATTTATAAGGTCAAAGTCCAAAATCAGTTCAATTAAGTCCCACAGTCAATCGTTTCACTGTTAAAAGCGATGCAACCTAGTAATATCAGAAAAATATCGCTAAATACATGTTGGTACGAATATGTGACGCAACCGTTGTAACTCAAACGGACTGATACCGTTAGAAAGTCAATGAAATGTAGTTTTTGAAACTGTCTCTATTTCTTCAGCGCGCGCTAACGGCTAGGATTGGTCCCACAGTAAAAAATGACTTATTTATCTAAATTTTTAAATAAAGCGCTACCACAGCGCCCAGTGTAATCGCTGAGTTCCAGCAATCATGTCAAATTAAGAAGAATGTTATTTCTTGGAGTCCAATTGTCTCATTTATCACATTTATAAGGTCAAAGTCCAAAATCAGTTCAATTAAGTCCCACAGTCAATCGTTTCACTGTTAAAAGCGATGCAACCTAGTAATATCAGAAAAATATCGCTAAATACATGTTGGTACGAATATGTGACGCAACCGTTGTAACTCAAACGGACTGATACCGTTAGAAAGTCAATGAAATGTAGTTTTTGAAACTGTCTCTATTTCTTCAGCGCGCGCTAACGGCTAGGATTGGTCCCACAGCAAAAAATGACTTATTTATCCAAATCTTTAAATTTATCACATTTAAAAGGTCAAAGTCCAAAATCAGTTCAATTAAGTCCCACAGTCAATCGTTTCACTGTTAAAAGCGATGCAACCTAGTAATATCAGAAAAATATCGCTAAATACATGTTGGTACGAATATGTGACGCAACCGTTGTAACTCAAACGGACTGATACCGTTAGAAAGTCAATGAAATGTAGTTTTTGAAACTGTCTCTATTTCTTCAGCGCGCGCTAACGGCTAGGATTGGTCCCACAGTAAAAAATGACTTATTTATCTAAATTTTTAAATAAAGCGCTACCACAGCGCCCAGTGTAATCGCTGAGTTCCAGCAATCATGTCAAATTAAGAAGAATGTTATTTCTTGGAGTCCAATTGTCTCATTTATCACATTTATAAGGTCAAAGTCCAAAATCAGTTCAATTAAGTCCCACAGTCAATCGTTTCACTGTTAAAAGCGATGCAACCTAGTAATATCAGAAAAATATCGCTAAATACATGTTGGTACGAATATGTGACGCAACCGTTGTAACTCAAACGGACTGATACCGTTAGAAAGTCAATGAAATGTAGTTTTTGAAACTGTCTCTATTTCTTCAGCGCGCGCTAACGGCTAGGATTGGTCCCACAGTAAAAAATGACTGTAATTTATCCAAATCTTTAAATTTATCACATTTATAAGGTCAAAGTCCAAAATCAGTTCAATTAAGTCCCACAGTCAATCGTTTCACTGTTAAAAGCGATGCAACCTAGTAATATCAGAAAAATATCGCTAAATACATGTTGGTACGAATATGTGACGCAACCGTTGTAACTCAAACGGACTGATACCGTTAGAAAGTCAATGAAATGTAGTTTTTGAAACTGTCTCTATTTCTTCAGCGCGCGCTAACGGCTAGGATTGGTCCCACAGTAAAAAATGACTTATTTATCTAAATTTTTAAATAAAGCGCTACCACAGCGCCCAGTGTAATCGCTGAGTTCCAGCAATCATGTCAAATTAAGAAGAATGTTATTTCTTGGAGTCCAATTGTCTCATTTATCACATTTATAAGGTCAAAGTCCAAAATCAGTTCAATTAAGTCCCACAGTCAATCGTTTCACTGTTAAAAGCGATGCAACCTAGTAATATCAGAAAAATATCGCTAAATACATGTTGGTACGAATATGTGACGCAACCGTTGTAACTCAAACGGACTGATACCGTTAGAAAGTCAATGAAATGTAGTTTTTGAAACTGTCTCTATTTCTTCAGCGCGCGCTAACGGCTAGGATTGGTCCCACAGTAAAAAATGACTTATTTATCTAAATTTTTAAATAAAGCGCTACCACAGCGCCCAGTGTAATCGCTGAGTTCCAGCAATCATGTCAAATTAAGAAGAATGTTATTTCTTGGAGTCCAATTGTCTCATTTATCACATTTATAAGGTCAAAGTCCAAAATCAGTTCAATTAAGTCCCACAGTCAATCGTTTCACTGTTAAAAGCGATGCAACCTAGTAATATCAGAAAAATATCGCTAAATACATGTTGGTACGAATATGTGACGCAACCGTTGTAACTCAAACGGACTGATACCGTTAGAAAGTCAATGAAATGTAGTTTTTGAAACTGTCTCTATTTCTTCAGCGCGCGCTAACGGCTAGGATTGGTCCCACAGTAAAAATGACTTATTTATCTAAATTTTTAAATAAAGCGCTACCACAGCGCCCAGTGTAATGCTGAGTTCCAGCAATCATGTCAAATTAAGAAGAATGTTATTTCTTGGAGTCCAATTGTCTCATTTATCACATTTATAAGGTCAAAGTCCAAAATCAGTTCAATTAAGTCCCACAGTCAATCGTTTCACTGTTAAAAGCGATGCAACCTAGTAATATCAGAAAAATATCGCTAAATACATGTTGGTACGAATATGTGACGCAACCGTTGTAACTCAAACGGACTGATACCGTTAGAAAGTCAATGAAATGTAGTTTTTGAAACTGTCTCTATTTCTTCAGCGCGCGCTAACGGCTAGGATTGGTCCCACAGTAAAAAATGACTTATTTATCTAAATTTTTAAATAAAGCGCTACCACAGCGCCCAGTGTAATCGCTGAGTTCCAGCAATCATGTCAAATTAAGAAGAATGTTATTTCTTGGAGTCCAATTGTCTCATTTATCACATTTATAAGGTCAAAGTCCAAAATCAGTTCAATTAAGTCCCACAGTCAATCGTTTCACTGTTAAAAGCGATGCAACCTAGTAATATCAGAAAAATATCGCTAAATACATGTTGGTACGAATATGTGACGCAACCGTTGTAACTCAAACGGACTGATACCGTTAGAAAGTCAATGAAATGTAGTTTTTGAAACTGTCTCTATTTCTTCAGCGCGCGCTAACGGCTAGGATTGGTCCCACAGTAAAAATGACTTATTTATCTAAATTTTTAAATAAAGCGCTACCACAGCGCCCAGTGTAATCGCTGAGTTCCAGCAATCATGTCAAATTAAGAAGAATGTTATTTCTTGGAGTCCAATTGTCATTTATCACATTTATAAGGTCAAAGTCCAAAATCAGTTCAATTAAGTCCCACAGTCAATCGTTTCACTGTTAAAAGCGATGCAACCTAGTAATATCAGAAAAATATCGCTAAATACATGTTGGTACGAATATGTGACGCAACCGTTGTAACTCAAACGGACTGATACCGTTAGAAAGTCAATGAAATGTAGTTTTTGAAACTGTCTCTATTTCTTCAGCGCGCGCTAACGGCTAGGATTGGTCCCACAGTAAAAAATGACTTATTTATCTAAATTTTTAAATAAAGCGCTACCACAGCGCCCAGTGTAATCGCTGAGTTCCAGCAATCATGTCAAATTAAGAAGAATGTTATTTCTTGGAGTCCAATTGTCTCATTTATCACATTTATAAGGTCAAAGTCCAAAATCAGTTCAATTAAGTCCCACAGTCAATCGTTTCACTGTTAAAAGCGATGCAACCTAGTAATATCAGAAAAATATCGCTAAATACATGTTGGTACGAATATGTGACGCAACCGTTGTAACTCAAACGGACTGATACCGTTAGAAAGTCAATGAAATGTAGTTTTTGAAACTGTCTCTATTTCTTCAGCGCGCGCTAACGGCTAGGATTGGTCCCACAGTAAAAAATGACTTATTTATCTAAATTTTTAAATAAAGCGCTACCACAGCGCCCAGTGTAATCGCTGAGTTCCAGCAATCATGTCAAATTAAGAAGAATGTTATTTCTTGGAGTCCAATTGTCTCATTTATCACATTTATAAGGTCAAAGTCCAAAATCAGTTCAATTAAGTCCCACAGTCAATCGTTTCACTGTTAAAAGCGATGCAACCTAGTAATATCAGAAAAATATCGCTAAATACATGTTGGTACGAATATGTGACGCAACCGTTGTAACTCAAACGGACTGATACCGTTAGAAAGTCAATGAAATGTAGTTTTTGAAACTGTCTCTATTTCTTCAGCGCGCGCTAACGGCTAGGATTGGTCCCACAGTAAAAAATGACTTATTTATCCAAATGTTTAAATTTATCACATTTAAAAGGTCAAAGTCCAAAATCAGTTCAATTAAGTCGCACAGTCAATCGTTTCACTGTTAACAGCGATGCAACCTAGTAATATCAGAAACATATCGCTAAATACATGTTGGTACGAATATGTGACGCAACCGTTGTAACTCAAACGGACTGATACCGTTAGAAAGTCAATGAAATGTAGTTTTTGAAACTGTCTCTATTTCTTCAGCGCGCGCTAACGGCTAGGATTGGTCCCACAGTAAAAATGACTTATTTATCTAAATTTTTAAATAAAGCGCTACCACAGCGCCCAGTGTAATCGCTGAGTTCCAGCAATCATGTCAAATTAAGAAGAATGTTATTTCTTGGAGTCCAATTGTCTCATTTATCACATTTATAAGGTCAAAGTCCAAAATCAGTTCAATTAAGTCCCACAGTCAATCGTTTCACTGTTAAAAGCGATGCAACCTAGTAATATCAGAAAAATATCGCTAAATACATGTTGGTACGAATATGTGACGCAACCGTTGTAACTCAAACGGACTGATACCGTTAGAAAGTCAATGAAATGTAGTTTTTGAAACTGTCTCTATTTCTTCAGCGCGCGCTAACGGCTAGGATTGGTCCCACAGTAAAAAATGACTTATTTATCTAAATTTTTAAATAAAGCGCTACCACAGCGCCCAGTGTAATCGCTGAGTTCCAGCAATCATGTCAAATTAAGAAGAATGTTATTTCTTGGAGTCCAATTGTCTCATTTATCACATTTATAAGGTCAAAGTCCAAAATCAGTTCAATTAAGTCCCACAGTCAATCGTTTCACTGTTAAAAGCGATGCAACCTAGTAATATCAGAAAAATATCGCTAAATACATGTTGGTACGAATATGTGACGCAACCGTTGTAACTCAAACGGACTGATACCGTTAGAAAGTCAATGAAATGTAGTTTTTGAAACTGTCTCTATTTCTTCAGCGCGCGCTAACGGCTAGGATTGGTCCCACAGTAAAAAATGACTTATTTATCTAAATTTTTAAATAAAGCGCTACCACAGCGCCCAGTGTAATGCTGAGTTCCAGCAATCATGTCAAATTAAGAAGAATGTTATTTCTTGGAGTCCAATTGTCTCATTTATCACATTTATAAGGTCAAAGTCCAAAATCAGTTCAATTAAGTCCCACAGTCAATCGTTTCACTGTTAAAAGCGATGCAACCTAGTAATATCAGAAAAATATCGCTAAATACATGTTGGTACGAATATGTGACGCAACCGTTGTAACTCAAACGGACTGATACCGTTAGAAAGTCAATGAAATGTAGTTTTTGAAACTGTCTCTATTTCTTCAGCGCGCGCTAACGGCTAGGATTGGTCCCACAGTAAAAATGACTTATTTATCTAAATTTTTAAATAAAGCGCTACCACAGCGCCCAGTGTAATCGCTGAGTTCCAGCAATCATGTCAAATTAAGAAGAATGTTATTTCTTGGAGTCCAATTGTCTCATTTATCACATTTATAAGGTCAAAGTCCAAAATCAGTTCAATTAAGTCCCACAGTCAATCGTTTCACTGTTAAAAGCGATGCAACCTAGTAATATCAGAAAAATATCGCTAAATACATGTTGGTACGAATATGTGACGCAACCGTTGTAACTCAAACGGACTGATACCGTTAGAAAGTCAATGAAATGTAGTTTTTGAAACTGTCTCTATTTCTTCAGCGCGCGCTAACGGCTAGGATTGGTCCCACAGTAAAAAATGACTTATTTATCTAAATTTTTAAATAAAGCGCTACCACAGCGCCCAGTGTAATCGCTGAGTTCCAGCAATCATGTCAAATTAAGAAGAATGTTATTTCTTGGAGTCCAATTGTCTCATTTATCACATTTATAAGGTCAAAGTCCAAAATCAGTTCAATTAAGTCCCACAGTCAATCGTTTCACTGTTAAAAGCGATGCAACCTAGTAATATCAGAAAAATATCGCTAAATACATGTTGGTACGAATATGTGACGCAACCGTTGTAACTCAAACGGACTGATACCGTTAGAAAGTCAATGAAATGTAGTTTTTGAAACTGTCTCTATTTCTTCAGCGCGCGCTAACGGCTAGGATTGGTCCCACAGTAAAAAATGACTTATTTATCTAAATTTTTAAATAAAGCGCTACCACAGCGCCCAGTGTAATCGCTGAGTTCCAGCAATCATGTCAAATTAAGAAGAATGTTATTTCTTGGAGTCCAATTGTCTCATTTATCACATTTATAAGGTCAAAGTCCAAAATCAGTTCAATTAAGTCCCACAGTCAATCGTTTCACTGTTAAAAGCGATGCAACCTAGTAATATCAGAAAAATATCGCTAAATACATGTTGGTACGAATATGTGACGCAACCGTTGTAACTCAAACGGATTGATACCGTTAGAAAGTCAATGAAATGTAGTTTTTGAAACTGTCTCTATTTCTTCAGCGCGCGCTAACGGCTAGGATTGGTCCCACAGTAAAAAATGACTTATTTATCTAAATTTTTAAATAAAGCGCTACCACAGCGCCCAGTGTAATGCTGAGTTCCAGCAATCATGTCAAATTAAGAAGAATGTTATTTCTTGGAGTCCAATTGTCTCATTTATCACATTTATAAGGTCAAAGTCCAAAATCAGTTCAATTAAGTCCCACAGTCAATCGTTTCACTGTTAAAAGCGATGCAACCTAGTAATATCAGAAAAATATCGCTAAATACATGTTGGTACGAATATGTGACGCAACCGTTGTAACTCAAACGGACTGATACCGTTAGAAAGTCAATGAAATGTAGTTTTTGAAACTGTCTCTATTTCTTCAGCGCGCGCTAACGGCTAGGATTGGTCCCACAGTAAAAAATGACTTATTTATCTAAATTTTTAAATAAAGCGCTACCACAGCGCCCAGTGTAATCGCTGAGTTCCAGCAATCATGTCAAATTAAGAAGAATGTTATTTCTTGGAGTCCAATTGTCTCATTTATCACATTTATAAGGTCAAAGTCCAAAATCAGTTCAATTAAGTCCCACAGTCAATCGTTTCACTGTTAAAAGCGATGCAACCTAGTAATATCAGAAAAATATCGCTAAATACATGTTGGTACGAATATGTGACGCAACCGTTGTAACTCAAACGGATTGATACCGTTAGAAAGTCAATGAAATGTAGTTTTTGAAACTGTCTCTATTTCTTCAGCGCGCGCTAACGGCTAGGATTGGTCCCACAGTAAAAAATGACTTAATTTATCCAAATTTTTAAATTTATCACATTTAATAAGGTCAAAGTCCAAAATCAGTTCAATTAAGTCCCACAGTCAATCGTTTCACTGTTAAAAGCGATGCAACCTAGTAATATCAGAAAAATATCGCTAAATACATGTTGGTACGAATATGTGACGCAACCGTTGTAACTCAAACGGACTGATACCGTTAGAAAGTCAATGAAATGTAGTTTTTGAAACTGTCTCTATTTCTTCAGCGCGCGCTAACGGCTAGGATTGGTCCCACAGTAAAAATGACTTATTTATCTAAATTTTTAAATAAAGCGCTACCACAGCGCCCAGTGTAATCGCTGAGTTCCAGCAATCATGTCAAATTAAGAAGAATGTTATTTCTTGGAGTCCAATTGTCTCATTTATCACATTTATAAGGTCAAAGTCCAAAATCAGTTCAATTAAGTCCCACAGTCAATCGTTTCACTGTTAAAAGCGATGCAACCTAGTAATATCAGAAAAATATCGCTAAATACATGTTGGTACGAATATGTGACGCAACCGTTGTAACTCAAACGGACTGATACCGTTAGAAAGTCAATGAAATGTAGTTTTTGAAACTGTCTCTATTTCTTCAGCGCGCGCTAACGGCTAGGATTGGTCCCACAGTAAAAAATGACTTATTTATCTAAATTTTTAAATAAAGCGCTACCACAGCGCCCAGTGTAATCGCTGAGTTCCAGCAATCATGTCAAATTAAGAAGAATGTTATTTCTTGGAGTCCAATTGTCTCATTTATCACATTTATAAGGTCAAAGTCCAAAATCAGTTCAATTAAGTCCCACAGTCAATCGTTTCACTGTTAAAAGCGATGCAACCTAGTAATATCAGAAAAATATCGCTAAATACATGTTGGTACGAATATGTGACGCAACCGTTGTAACTCAAACGGACTGATACCGTTAGAAAGTCAATGAAATGTAGTTTTTGAAACTGTCTCTATTTCTTCAGCGCGCGCTAACGGCTAGGATTGGTCCCACAGTAAAAAATGACTTATTTATCTAAATTTTTAAATAAAGCGCTACCACAGCGCCCAGTGTAATGCTGAGTTCCAGCAATCATGTCAAATTAAGAAGAATGTTATTTCTTGGAGTCCAATTGTCTCATTTATCACATTTATAAGGTCAAAGTCCAAAATCAGTTCAATTAAGTCCCACAGTCAATCGTTTCACTGTTAAAAGCGATGCAACCTAGTAATATCAGAAAAATATCGCTAAATACATGTTGGTACGAATATGTGACGCAACCGTTGTAACTCAAACGGACTGATACCGTTAGAAAGTCAATGAAATGTAGTTTTTGAAACTGTCTCTATTTCTTCAGCGCGCGCTAACGGCTAGGATTGGTCCCACAGTAAAAAATGACTTATTTATCTAAATTTTTAAATAAAGCGCTACCACAGCGCCCAGTGTAATCGCTGAGTTCCAGCAATCATGTCAAATTAAGAAGAATGTTATTTCTTGGAGTCCAATTG
Organism: Hydractinia echinata; assembly: GCA_030067915.1. Lineage (NCBI taxonomy): Eukaryota > Metazoa > Cnidaria > Hydrozoa > Anthoathecata > Hydractiniidae > Hydractinia > Hydractinia echinata. Next base: position 20,875 of record JASGCC010000895.1, on the reverse strand, counting down.
TCTCATTTATCACATTTATAAGGTCAAAGTCCAAAATCAGTTCAATTAAGTCCCACAGTCAATCGTTTCACTGTTAAAAGCGATGCAACCTAGTAATATCAGAAAAATATCGCTAAATACATGTTGGTACGAATATGTGACGCAACCGTTGTAACTCAAACGGACTGATACCGTTAGAAAGTCAATGAAATGTAGTTTTTGAAACTGTCTCTATTTCTTCAGCGCGCGCTAACGGCTAGGATTGGTCCCACAGTAAAAAATGACTTATTTATCTAAATTTTTAAATAAAGCGCTACCACAGCGCCCAGTGTAATGCTGAGTTCCAGCAATCATGTCAAATTAAGAAGAATGTTATTTCTTGGAGTCCAATTGTCTCATTTATCACATTTATAAGGTCAAAGTCCAAAATCAGTTCAATTAAGTCCCACAGTCAATCGTTTCACTGTTAAAAGCGATGCAACCTAGTAATATCAGAAAAATATCGCTAAATACATGTTGGTACGAATATGTGACGCAACCGTTGTAACTCAAACGGACTGATACCGTTAGAAAGTCAATGAAATGTAGTTTTTGAAACTGTCTCTATTTCTTCAGCGCGCGCTAACGGCTAGGATTGGTCCCACAGTAAAAAATGACTTATTTATCTAAATTTTTAAATAAAGCGCTACCACAGCGCCCAGTGTAATCGCTGAGTTCCAGCAATCATGTCAAATTAAGAAGAATGTTATTTCTTGGAGTCCAATTGTCTCATTTATCACATTTATAAGGTCAAAGTCCAAAATCAGTTCAATTAAGTCCCACAGTCAATCGTTTCACTGTTAAAAGCGATGCAACCTAGTAATATCAGAAAAATATCGCTAAATACATGTTGGTACGAATATGTGACGCAACCGTTGTAACTCAAACGGATTGATACCGTTAGAAAGTCAATGAAATGTAGTTTTTGAAACTGTCTCTATTTCTTCAGCGCGCGCTAACGGCTAGGATTGGTCCCACAGTAAAAAATGACTTATTTATCTAAATTTTTAAATAAAGCGCTACCACAGCGCCCAGTGTAATCGCTGAGTTCCAGCAATCATGTCAAATTAAGAAGAATGTTATTTCTTGGAGTCCAATTGTCTCATTTATCACATTTATAAGGTCAAAGTCCAAAATCAGTTCAATTAAGTCCCACAGTCAATCGTTTCACTGTTAAAAGCGATGCAACCTAGTAATATCAGAAAAATATCGCTAAATACATGTTGGTACGAATATGTGACGCAACCGTTGTAACTCAAACGGATTGATACCGTTAGAAAGTCAATGAAATGTAGTTTTTGAAACTGTCTCTATTTCTTCAGCGCGCGCTAACGGCTAGGATTGGTCCCACAGTAAAAAATGACTTATTTATCTAAATTTTTAAATAAAGCGCTACCACAGCGCCCAGTGTAATGCTGAGTTCCAGCAATCATGTCAAATTAAGAAGAATGTTATTTCTTGGAGTCCAATTGTCTCATTTATCACATTTATAAGGTCAAAGTCCAAAATCAGTTCAATTAAGTCCCACAGTCAATCGTTTCACTGTTAAAAGCGATGCAACCTAGTAATATCAGAAAAATATCGCTAAATACATGTTGGTACGAATATGTGACGCAACCGTTGTAACTCAAACGGACTGATACCGTTAGAAAGTCAATGAAATGTAGTTTTTGAAACTGTCTCTATTTCTTCAGCGCGCGCTAACGGCTAGGATTGGTCCCACAGTAAAAAATGACTTATTTATCTAAATTTTTAAATAAAGCGCTACCACAGCGCCCAGTGTAATGCTGAGTTCCAGCAATCATGTCAAATTAAGAAGAATGTTATTTCTTGGAGTCCAATTGTCTCATTTATCACATTTATAAGGTCAAAGTCCAAAATCAGTTCAATTAAGTCCCACAGTCAATCGTTTCACTGTTAAAAGCGATGCAACCTAGTAATATCAGAAAAATATCGCTAAATACATGTTGGTACGAATATGTGACGCAACCGTTGTAACTCAAACGGACTGATACCGTTAGAAAGTCAATGAAATGTAGTTTTTGAAACTGTCTCTATTTCTTCAGCGCGCGCTAACGGCTAGGATTGGTCCCACAGTAAAAAATGACTATTTACCAAATTTTTAAATTTTTGAGTCCAATCATTTTCACAATAAGGTCAAAGTCCAAAATCAGTTCAATTAAGTCCCACAGTCAATCGTTTCACTGTTAAAAGCGATGCAACCTAGTAATATCAGAAAAATATCGCTAAATACATGTTGGTACGAATATGTGACGCAACCGTTGTAACTCAAACGGACTGATACCGTTAGAAAGTCAATGAAATGTAGTTTTTGAAACTGTCTCTATTTCTTCAGCGCGCGCTAACGGCTAGGATTGGTCCCACAGTAAAAAATGACTTATTTATCTAAATTTTTAAATAAAGCGCTACCACAGCGCCCAGTGTAATCGCTGAGTTCCAGCAATCATGTCAAATTAAGAAGAATGTTATTTCTTGGAGTCCAATTGTCTCATTATCACATTTATTAGGTCAAAGTCCAAAATCAGTTCAATTAAGTCCCACAGTCAATCGTTTTCACTGTTAAAAGCGATGCAACCTAGTAATATCAGAAAAATATCGCTAAATACATGTTGGTACGAATATGTGACGCAACCGTTGTAACTCAAACGGACTGATACCGTTAGAAAGTCAATGAAATGTAGTTTTTGAAACTGTCTCTATTTCTTCAGCGCGCGCTAACGGCTAGGATTGGTCCCACAGTAAAAATGACTTATTTATCTAAATTTTTAAATAAAGCGCTACACAGCGCCCAGTGTATGCTGAGTTCCAGCAATCATGTCAAATTAAGAAGAATGTTATTTCTTGGAGTCCACTGGTCTCATTTATCACATTTATAAGGTCAAAGTCCAAAATCAGTTCAATTAAGTCCCACAGTCAATCGTTTCACTGTTAAAAGCGATGCAACCTAGTAATATCAGAAAAAATATCGCTAAATACATGTTGGTACGAATATGTGACGCAACCGTTGTAACTCAAACGGACTGATACCGTTAGAAAGTCAATGAAATGTAGTTTTTGAAACTGTCTCTATTTCTTCAGCGCGCTAACGGCTAGGATTGGTCCCACAGTAAAAAATGACTTATTTATCTAAATTTTTAAATAAAGCGCTACCACAGCGCCCAGTGTAATCGCTGAGTTCCAGCAATCATGTCGAATTAAGAAGAATGTTATTTCTTGGAGTCCAATTGTCTCATTTATCAATCTATATTTATAAAGGCAAAGTCCAAAATCACTTCAATTAAGTCCCACAGTCACTCGTTTCACTGTTAAAAGCGATGCAACCTAGTAATATCAGAAAAATATCGCTAAATACATGTTGGTACGAATATGTGACGCAACCGTTGTAACTCAAACGGACTGATACCGTTAGAAAGTCAATGAAATGTAGTTTTTGAAACTGTCTCTATTTCTTCAGCGGGCGCTAACGGCTAGGATTGGTCCCACAGTATAAAAATAACTTATTTATCTAAATTTTTAAATAAAGCGTTACCACAGCGCCCAGTGTAATTGCTGAGTACCAGCAATCATGTCAAATTAAGAAGAAGGTTATTTCTTGGAGTCCAATTGTCTCATTTATCTGACGCACCCGTTGTAACTCAAACGGACCGATACCGTTAGAAAGTAAATGAAATGTAGTTTTTGAAACTGTCTCTATGTCATCAACGCGCGCTTACGGCTAGGATTGATCCCACAGTAAAAAATGACTTATTTATCTAAATTTTTAAATAAAGCGCTACCACAGCGCCCAGTGTAATCGCTGAGTTCCAGCAATCATGTCGAATTAAGAAGAATGTTATTTCTTGGAGTCCAATTGTCTCATTTATCAATCTATATTTATAAAGGCAAAGTCCAAAATCACTTCAATTAAGTCCCACAGTCACTCGTTTCACTGTTAAAAGCGATGCAACCTAGTAATATCAGAAAAATGTCGCTAAATACATGTTGGTACGAATATGTGACACAACCGTTGTACCTCAAACGCACTGATGCCGTTAGAAAGTCAATGAAATGTAGTTTTTGAAAACTGGCTCTATTTCTTCAGCGCGCGATAACGGCTAGGATTGGTCCCACAGTAAAAAATGACTTATTTATCTAAATTTTTAAATAAAGCACTACCACAGCGCCCAGTGTAATCGCTGAGTTCCAGCAATCATGTCAAATGAAGAAGAATGTTATTTCTTGGAGTCCAATTGTCTCATTTATCAATCTATATTTATAAAGGCAAAGTCCAAAATCAGTTCAATTAAGTCCCACAGTCACTCGTTTCACTGTTAAAAGCGATGCAACCTAGTAATATCAGAAAATTATCGCTAAATACATGTTGGTACGAATATGTGACACAACCGTTGTAACTCAAACGCACTGATACCGTTAGAAAGTCAATGAAAGGTAGTTTTTGAAACTGGCTCTATCTCTTCAGCACGCGATAACGGCTAGGATTGGTCCCACAGTAAAAAATGACTTATTTATCTAAATTTTTAAATAAAGCACTACCACATTGCCCAGTGTAATCGCTGAGTTCCAGCAATCATGTCAAATGAAGAAGAATGTTATTACCGTTAGAAAGTCAATGAAATGTAGTTTTTGAAACTGTCTCTATTTCATCAGCGCGCGCTAACGGCTAGGATTGGTCCCACAGTAAAAAATGACTTATTTATCTAAATTTTTAAATAAAGCGCTACCACAGCGCCCAGTGTAATCGCTGAGTTCCAGCAATTATGTCGAATTAAGAAGATGTTATTTCTTGGACTCCAATTGTCTCATTTATCACATCTATAAGGTAAATTCAAAATCAATTCAATTAAGTCCCACAGTCAATCGTTTCACTGTTAAAAGCGATGCAACCTAGTAATATCAGAAAAATATTGCTAAATACATGTTGGCACGAATATGTGACGCAACCGTTGTAACTCAAACGGACTGATGCCGTTAGAAAGTCAATGAAATGTAGTTTTTGAAACTGTCTCTATTTCTTCAGCGCGCGCTAAACGGCTAGGATTGGTCCACAGTAAAAAATGACTTATTTATCTAAATTTTTAAATAAAGCGCTACCAGCGCCCAGTGTAATTGCTGAGTTCCAGCAATCATGTCAAATTAAAAAATATTATTTCTTGGAGTCCAATTGTCTCATTTATCACATTATAAGGTCAAAGTCCAAAATCAGTTCAATTAAGTCCCACAGTCAATCGTTTCACTGTTAAAGCGATGCAACCTAGTAATATCAGAAAAATATCGCTAAATATATGTTGGTACGAATATGTGACGCAACCGTTGTAACTCAAACGGACTGATACCGTTAGAAAGTCAATGAAATGTAGTTTTTGAAACTGTCTCTATTACTTCAGCGCGCTAACGGCTAGGATTGGTCCCACAGTAAAAAATGACTTATTTATCTAAATTTTTAAATAAAGCGCTACCACAGCGCCCAGTGTAATCGCTGAGTTCCAGCAATCATGTCAAATTAAGAAGAATGTTATTTCTTGGAGTCCAATTGTCTCATTTATCACATTATAAGGTCAAAGTCAAAATCAGTTCAATTAAGTCCCACAGTCAATCGTTTCACTGTTAAAGCGATGCAACCTAGTAATATCAGAAAAATATCGCTAAATACATGTTGGTACGAATATGTGACGCAACCGTTGTAACTCAAACGGATTGATACCGTTAGAAAGTCAATGAAATGTAGTTTTTGAAACTCTCTCTATTTCTTCAGCGCGCGCTAACGGCTAGGATTAGTGCCACAGTAAAAAATGACTTATTATCTAAATTTTAAATAAAGCGCTACCACAGCGCCCAGTGTAATTGCTGAGTTCCAGCAATCATGTCAAATTAAGAAAAATGTTATTTCTTGGACTCCAATTGTCTGATTTATCACATTTATAAGGTCAAAGTCCAAAATCAGTTCAACTAAGTCCCACAGTCAATCGTTCACTGTTAAAAGCGAGGCAACCTAGTAATATCAGAAAAATATCGCTAAATACATGTTGGTACGAATATGTGACGCAACCGTTGTAACTCAAACGGATTGATACCGTTAGAAAGTCAATGAAATGTAGTTTTTGAAACTGTCTCTATTTTTCAGCGCGCGTAACGGCTAGGATTGGTCCCACAGTAAAAAATGACTTATTTATCTAAATTTTTAAATAAAGCGCTACCACAGCGCCCAGTGTAATCGCTGAGTTCCAGCAATCATGTCAAATTAAGAAGAATGTTATTTCTTGGAGTCCAATTGTCTCATTTATCACATTATAAGGTCAAAGTCCAAAATCAGTTCAATTAATCCCACAGTCAATCGTTTCACTGTTAAAAGGATGCAACCTAGTAATATCAGAAAAATTGCTAAATACATGTTGGTACGAATATTGACGCAACCGTTGTAACTCAAACGGATTGATACCGTTAGAAAGTCAATGAAATGTAGTTTTTGAAACTGTCTCTATTTCTTCAGCGCGCGCTAACGGCTAGGATTGGTCCCACAGTAAAAAATGACTTATTTATCTAAATTTTTAAATAAAGCGCTACCACAGCGCCAGTGTAATTGCTGAGTTCCAGCAATCATGTCAAATTAAGAAGAATGATATTTCTTGGAGTCCAATTGTCTCATTTATTACATTCATAAGGTCAAAGTCCAAAATCAGTTCAATTAAGTCCCACAGTCAATCGTTTCACTGTTAAAAGCGATGCAACCTAGTAATATCAGAAAAATATTGCTAAATACATGTTGGTACGAATATGTGACGCAACCGTTGTAACTCAAACGGACTGATACCGTTAGAAAGTCAATGAAATGTAGTTTTTGAAACTGTCTCTATTTCTTCAGCGCGCTAACGGCTAGGATTGGTCCCACAGTAAAAAATGACTTATTTATCTAAATTTTTAAATAAAGCGCTACCACAGCGCCCAGTGTAATCGCTGAGTTCCAGCAATCATGTCAAATTAAGAAGAATGTTATTTCTTGGAGTCCTAATTGTCTCATTTATACATCTATAAGGTCAAAGTTCAAAATCAGTTCAATTAAGTCCCACAGTTAATCGTTTCACTGTTAAATGCGATGCAACCTAGTAATATCAGAAAAATATCGCTAAATACATGTTGGTACGAATATGTGACGCAACCGTTGTAACTCAAACGGATTGATACCGTTAGAAAGTCAATGAAATGTAGTTTTTGAAACTCTCTCTATTTCTTCAGCGCGCGCTAACGGCTAGGATTAGTGCCACAGTAAAAAATGACTTAGTATCTAAATTTTTAAATAAAGCGCTACCACAGCGCCCAGTGTAATCGCTGAGTTCCAGCAATCATGTCAAATAAGAAGAATGTTATTTCTTGGACTCCAATTGTCTCATTCATCAATCTATATTATAAAGGTCAAAGTCCAAAATCAGTTCAATTAAGTCCCACAGTCATCGTTTCACTGTTAAAAGCGATGCAACCTAGTAATATCAGAAAAATATCGCTAAATACATGTTGGTACGAATATGTGACACAACCGTTGTAACTCAAACGCACTGATACCGTTAGAAAGTCAATGAAAGGTAGTTTGTGAAACTGGCTCTATCTCTTCAGCACGCGATAACGGCTAGGATTGGTCCCACAGTAAAAAATGACTTATTTATCTAAATTTTTAAATAAAGCACTACCACATTGCCCAGTGTAATCGCTGAGTTCCAGCAATCATGTCAAATGAAGAAGAATGTTATTACCGTTAGAAAGTCAATGAAATATAGTTTTTGAAACTGTCTCTATTTCTTCAGCCGCGCTAACGGCTAGGATTATTCCCACAGTAAAAAATGACTTATTTATCTAAAATTTTAAATAAAGCGCTACCACAGCGCCCAGTGTAATTGCTGAGTTCCAGCAATCATGTCAAATTAAGAAGAATGTTATTTCTCGGAGTCCAATTGTCTCATTTATCACATTTATAAGGTCAAAGTCCAAAATCAGTTCAATTAATTCCCACAGTCAATCGTTTCATTGTTAAAAGCGATGCAACCTAGTAATATCAGAAAAATATCGCTAAATACATGTTCGTACGAATATGTGACGCCACCGTTGTAACTCAAACGGACTGATACCGTTAGAAAATAAATGAAATGTAGTTTTTGAAACTGTCTCTATTTCTTCAGCGCGCGCTAATGGCTAGGATTGGTCCCACAGTAAAAAATAAGTTATTTATCTATATTTTTTAAATAAAGCGCTACCACAGCGCCCAGTTTAATCGCTGAGTTCCAGCAATCATGTCAAATTAACCCTATTCCTACCGGCACTTTTGGTCCCTGATAGAACCGGGAAGGCGCTTAAAGGGCGCCTCCCGGCTAATATCTACTTGAGATATGCTACATAACTGAAACTTTGCCAAATATAAAATTAACCTTTGTAGTACCATTTTCCAAAAAAATAAATTAAAATCTATAATGGCGGATACCGCTGTGGGAAGAAATCGACAAGCGGTCAATAAAAAAACCTGTAATCACCGTAATTGTAATAAAGCAACAAGTATTTTGTAAAATTCTCATATTTGGCAAATAATATGATAAAGTGTCCAAATATTACATCAAAACGCATAAAAATAGAAGTGATAATGACGACAACCGCAGAAACTTAGCGCAACTTTATGTCGCACAAAAATGTTGATTTGATACAAAACTTCAAATTCGAATATAACAAAAAAAAAATCAAAACAACTATGTCAACTATATCCTAGCACTATATAATATATATCATAATTCCAAAAAAAATTAAAAATCCATAATGGCAGACATAGCTATAGGAAAAAAATCGACAAGCGGTTGATAAAAAAACTGCAGTCACTGTAGTTGTTATAAAACAACAAGTATTTTGTAAAAATCTTCATATTTGGCAAATAGTATGATAAATGTCCAAATATTATATCAACACGCATAAAAATAGAGGTCATAAAGGCGGTAACTTCAGATTCAAATATAAGCGATGCATTTGACAAAAGTTATCGTAAAGTTACTTATTGTTGCAGGATATACATTTTTGGATGGAGTGTGTTTTGCAAGTATGTTTGCCACACAACTGGCAAAGATTTTTCATGCTTGTGACATGGTTTCTTGATTCCCTATACCCTTCTCCTGCACAACTTTGTTGGCAAACATGGCATCGACCTCTCTTATCGCTGGTCGCTGGACCTAACTGCTCGACTTCATTTTGCGCGGTCTGTTCTGGTCGACCAAGTGATAACGCGATCTTATTCTTGACGATCCAGGGCAACTTTGATGTATTGCGTTGCTCAATGAAGGGTTTTACTAGCTGCATAACGAGATCGAAGGTGTAGCTGAATGAATCTTGCTTTAGTGGATCCAATCCTTCATTGAGATACTTGATCGTTGACGAGTTTACACGGGCCATGTCAAGTATATAAGTGAAAGCAGTCAATGTCCATCTCCTCGACTTCACCTTGCTTGTCAAAAATCCCATGCGTTGGTCTATAATATCAGTCCCCCCTTTGGTGAAGTCGTACAGTTTGTAAAGTGCTGGCTTGACTTTATTATCGTCTGACGTGACACCAAGGATGGGTTCTACTGTTGACAGCATCAACACATTCTTTTTACCTTTCGATGTTTTCACCACGTAAGATGACAGGGAAAGTGGACCATTTTCTTGCCAATAAATTTTGGAAGAGAGTGGTTCTCTATGGCTCATATCCTTTATTTCAGCTGGTATACCTTTGCGGTTGATTTGCATTGTTCCTACGCTGGTCATCTTTTTCTCATTATATAACCAAAGTACCAAACTCAGTGATGTGTATAATCTATCAAACGATATGTTTCGACCAGCCAATGACACTTTACGGTCTAATCGGTTGATCAAACTATGTACAATATTTTCCGTACCTGAACATAGTATTCACCTCCTTCCTCAACCGGTTTGCCGCTATAAGCAGCCGCGATGAACGTAAAAGGATAGCGTGCTGCATTTATGGATTTGAAAAGTAAACCGTACTTAGCAGGCTTGTTTGGGTTGTATTGCTTGAAGCTAATTTGCGTTCGCATGGCATATAAAGTTTCATCTAAGGAAAGGTAATCTCCGGGAACTAAAGTTGTCATACATTGAGTATTGAACATCTCAAAAAACTCGCGTATTGCTGCGAAACGATCTAATTTCCATCTATCGTCTCGGGTATTCTCATCATCAAACGATAAATGTGCAAGAATAAAATTGAACCGGTTTCTTGACATTGTAGCACTGAAAAGGGGTGGCCCATACTTATTTGAAAAAAGTTTTGAGGTATCGATGGTATTCAATTTGTACAATCCTCTGTATAAAAATATACCAATGAATGCATTGATTTCGAAGGAATCGGTAAGTCCTGTAAAACCATATTTATTATTATTGTTATAGTCATCAGGAAACTTTTCGATCGTTTTTCTTATTTTCATATTGGAATAGGTGACAATATTGTTTATCATATCAGGAGTGATAAATAATTGAAACGCATCCTGATTAGTGTCAGTCTGCTTCGCTTTTGCTTGCACTCCTTGCGGTCCCTGTATTATGTTTGCACGATTTGTGCGGCCAACGTTGTTTGTTGGCGGTTGGTTGCTAAAGTGATAGTGTAGGTCATTGTTAGCATTTCTGTCAACTTTGATTACACTGTGCACTGAATGAGGCACTGCTGGAATATGAAACGAGTCATAATTCCCAATATCGAGAGCAGAGTCTATGCTGTGAACCTTTCGATTCCGTGTGAGTTGTCGCCTCCTCAAACGATTAGCGCGTGTTTGCGTTAGGTCAATATCTTCTTCTTGTGAATCTTCTGGCACGTTTTCCGGTTCGTCTTCCTCTTCGTTTTGTACATCGTCTACAGAAAAAATGCATATATACATATATTTATTTGTTGCAAAAAAACGAATTATGTTTCACATATATAGGTTTTATAACAACGCGTACATGTAATTTACCTTGATCACCACACAATTCACCAAGATCACCAAGCTCATCATCCGTGTCATCATCACTTACAACCTCGTCGTTCTCAATAAAATTCAATATATTATTTACTGCTTCTTCAGCCGAAATACGACACTGTCGTTTTTTAGGAGGCATTATCTAATTTTGCTTTATATATATATAATATTCAACTAAAAAACAAAGATATGTGCGGTTATTGATCTGTGAAAAGCTATATAAAACACATTTTGCACAGTGTAACTCATAAAAAGACAGTAAAAGACAATTATATATATACAAATTTTGAATCCGCAAAAAGATTTAGGTGTAATATCTGCCCGCCTAAATCTTGGGTAGATATTCCAATTTCGCACTCTTCGAAACATCGAAAAGGACTGGGAACTAGCAAATTTATCACATTACAATTTTTTTAGAGTAAATTATAAGTCATAAGTCAAAGTAACAACATAATCTACATATATATGTAATGACAACCAACATGCAGATTATTAGAAGTTTTTCATGTGTGGCAAGCGGTGACGAGATGATGCAGGTGACCGATCTGTCAAGATTTAAAAAAAAAAAAAATTTAGAAGGCGCCGCAACAGAAAAATATTAAAAGTCATAAAATTTCAGCGCGACAAGATAAAAAATAAGAAAATGGCGGACAAAAATATATAGGGAGGCGCTTAATGAGCGCCTTCCCGGTAGGAATAGGGTTAAGAAGAATGTTATTTCCTGGAGTCCAATTATCTCATTTATCACATTTATAAGGTCGAAGTCCGAAATCAGTTCAATTAATTCCCACAGTCAATCGTTTCACTGTTAAAAGCGATGCAACCTAGTAATATCAGAAAGATATCGCTAAATACATGTTGGTACGAATATGTGACGCAACCATTGTAACTCAAACGGATTGATACCGTTAGAAAGTCAATGAAATGTAGTTTTTGAAACTGTCTCTATTACTTCAGCGCGCTAACGGCTAGGATTGGTCCCACAGTAAAAAATGACTTATTTATCTAAATTTTTAAATAAAGCGCTACCACAGCGCCCAGTGTAATCGCTGAGTTCCAGCAATCATGTCAAATTAAGAAGAATGTTATTTCTTGGAGTCCAATTGTCTCATTTATCACATTTATAAGGTCAAAGTCAAAATCAGTTCAATTAAGTCCCACAGTCAATCGTTTCACTGTTAAAAGCGATGCAACCTAGTAATATCAGAAAAATATCGCTAAATACATGTTGGTACGAATATGTGACGCAACCGTTGTAACTCAAACGGATTGATACCGTTAGAAAGTCAATGAAATGTAGTTTTTGAAACTCTCTCTATTTCTTCAGCGCGCGCTAACGGCTAGGATTGGTCCCACAGTAAAAAATGACTTATTTATCTAAATTTTTAAATAAAGCGCTACCACAGCGCCCAGTGTAATTGCTGAGTTCCAGCAATCATGTCAAATTAAGAAGAATGTTATTTCTTGGAGTCCAATTGTCTCATTTATCACATTTATAAGGTCAAAGTCCAAAATCAGTTCAATTAAGTCCCACAGTCAATCGTTTCACTGTTAAAAGCGATGCAACCTAGTAATATCAGAAAAATATCGCTAAATACATGTTGGTACGAATATGTGACGCAACCGTTGTAACTCAAACGGATTGATACCGTTAGAAAGTCAATGAAATGTAGTTTTTGAAACTGTCTCTATTTCTTCAGCGCGCGCTAACGGCTAGGATTGGTCCCACAGTAAAAAATGACTTATTTATCTAAATTTTTAAATAAAGCGCTACCACAGCGCCCAGTGTAATCGCTGAGTTCCAGCAATCATGTCAAATTAAGAAGAATGTTATTTCTTGGAGTCCAATTGTCTCATTTATCACATTATAAGGTCAAAGTCCAAAATCAGTTCAATTAAGTCCCACAGTCAATCGTTTCACTGTTAAAAGCGATGCAACCTAGTAATATCAGAAAAATATCGCTAAATACATGTTGGTACGAATATGTGACGCAACCGTTGTAACTCAAACGGACTGATACCGTTAGAAAGTCAATGAAATGTAGTTTTTGAAACTGTCTCTATTTCTTCAGCGCGCGCTAACGGCTAGGATTGGTCCCACAGTAAAAAATGACTTATTTATCTAAATTTTTAAATAAAGCGCTACCACAGCGCCAGTGTAATGCTGAGTTCCAGCAATCATGTCAAATTAAGAAGAATGTTATTTCTTGGAGTCCAATTGTCTCATTTATCACATTTATAAGGTCAAAGTCCAAAATCAGTTCAATTAAGTCCCACAGTCAATCGTTTCACTGTTAAAAGCGATGCAACCTAGTAATATCAGAAAAATATCGCTAAATACATGTTGGTACGAATATGTGACGCAACCGTTGTAACTCAAACGGACTGATACCGTTAGAAAGTCAATGAAATGTAGTTTTTGAAACTGTCTCTATTACTTCAGCGCGCTAACGGCTAGGATTGGTCCCACAGTAAAAAATGACTTATTTATCTAAATTTTTAAATAAAGCGCTACCACAGCGCCCAGTGTAATCGCTGAGTTCCAGCAATCATGTCAAATTAAGAAGAATGTTATTTCTTGGAGTCCAATTGTCTCATTTATCACATCTATAAGGTCAAAGTTCAAAATCAGTTCAATTAAGTCCCACAGTCAATCGTTTCACTGTTAAATGCGATGCAACCTAGTAATATCAGAAAAATATCGCTAAATACATGTTGGTACGAATATGTGACGCAACCGTTGTAACTCAAACGGATTGATACCGTTAGAAAGTCAATGAAATGTAGTTTTTGAAACTGTCTCTATTTCTTCAGCGCGCGCTAACGGCTAGGATTGGTCCCACAGTAAAAAATGACTTATTATCTAAATTTTTAAATAAAGCGCTACCACAGCGCCCAGTGTAATTGCTGAGTTCCAGCAATCATGTCAAATTAAGAAAAATGTTATTTCTTGGACTCCAATTGTCTGATTTATCACATTTATAAGGTCAAAGTCCAAAATCAGTTCAACTAAGTCCCACAGTCAATCGTTCACTGTTAAAAGCGAGGCAACCTAGTAATATCAGAAAAATATCGCTAAATACATGTTGGTACGAATATGTGACGCAACCGTTGTAACTCAAACGGATTGATACCGTTAGAAAGTCAATGAAATGTAGTTTTTGAAACTGGCTCTATTTCTTCAGCACGCGATAACGGCTAGGATTGGTCCCACAGTAAAAAATGACTTATTTATCTAAATTTTTAAATAAAGCACTACCACATTGCCCAGTGTAATCGCTGAGTTCCAGCAATCATGTCAAATGAAGAAGAATGTTATTACCGTTAGAAAGTCAATGAAATGTAGTTTTTGAAACTGTCTCTATTTCATCAGCGCGCGCTAACAGCTAGGATTGGTCCCACAGTAAAAAATGACTTATTTATCTAAATTTTTAAATAAAGCGCTACCACAGCGCCCAGTGTAATCGCTGAGTTCCAGCAATTATGTCGAATTAAGAAGAATGTTATTTCTTGGACTCCAATTGTCTCATTTATCACATCTATAAGGTGAAATTTCAAAATCAATTCAATTAAGTCCCACAGTCAATCGTTTCACTGTTAAAAGCGATGCAACCTAGTAATATCAGAAAAATATCGCTAAATACATGTTGTACGAATATGTGACGCAACCGTTGTAACTCAAACGGACTGATACCGTTAGAAAGTCAATGAAATGTAGTTTTTGAAACTGTCTCTATTTCTTCAGCGCGCGCTAACGGCTAGGATTGGTCCCACAGTAAAAAATGACTTATTTATTAATTTTTAAATAAAGCGCTACCACAGCGCCCAGTTAATCGCTGAGTTCCAGCAATCATGTCAAATTAAGAAGAATGTTATTTCTTGGAGTCCAATTGTCTCATTTATCCATTTATAAGGTCAAGTCCAAAATCAGTTCAATTAAGTCCCACAGTCAATCGTTTCACTGTTAAAAGCGATGCAACCTAGTAATATCAGAAAAATATCGCTAAATACATGTTGGTACGAATATGTGACGCAACCGTTGTAACTCAAACGGACTGATACCGTTAGAAGTCAATGAAATGTAGTTTTTGAAACTGTCTCTATTTCTTCAGCGCGCGCTAACGGCTAGGATTGGTCCCACAGTAAAAAATGACTTATTTATCTAAATTTTAAATAAAGCGCTACCACAGCGCCCAGTGTAATTGCTGAGTTCCAGCAATCATGTCAAATTAAGAAAATGTTATTTCTTGGAGTCCAATTGTCTCATTTATCACTATAAGGTCAAAGTCCAAAATCAGTTCAATTAAGTCCCACAGTCAATCGTTTCACTGTTAAAAGCGATGCAACCTAGTAATATCAGAAAAATATCGCTAAATACATGTTGGTACGAATATGTGACGCAACCGTTGTAACTCAAACGGACTGATACCGTTAGAAAGTCAATGAAATAGTTTTTGAAACTGTCTCTATTTCTTCAGCGCGCGCTAACGGCTAGGATTGGTCCCACAGTAAAAAATGACTTATTTATCTAAATTTTTAAATAAAGCGCTACCACAGCGCCCAGTGTAATCGCTGAGTTCCAGCAATCATGTCAAATTAAGAAGAATGTTATTTCTTGGAGTCCAATTGTCTCATTTATCACATTTATAAGGTCAAAGTCCAAAATCAGTTCAATTAAGTCCCACAGTCAATCGTTTCACTGTTAAAAGCGATGCAACCTAGTAATATCAGAAAAATATCGCTAAATACATGTTGGTACGAATATGTGACGCAACCGTTGTAACTCAAACGGACTGATACCGTTAGAAAGTCAATGAAATGTAGTTTTTGAAACTGTCTCTATTTCTTCAGCGCGCGCTAACGGCTAGGATTGGTCCCACAGTAAAAAATGACTTATTTATCTAAATTTTAAATAAAGCGCTACCACAGCGCCCAGTGTAATTGCTGAGTTCCAGCAATCATGTCAAATTAAGAAAATGTTATTTCTTGGAGTCCAATTGTCTCATTTATCACATTTATAAGGTCAAAGTCCAAAATCAGTTCAATTAAGTCCCACAGTCAATCGTTTCACTGTTAAAAGCGATGCAACCTAGTAATATCAGAAAAATATCGCTAAATACATGTTGGTACGAATATGTGACGCAACCGTTGTAACTCAAACGGATGATACCGTTAGAAAGTCAATGAAATGTAGTTTTTGAAACTGTCTCTATTTCTTCAGCGCGCGCTAACGGCTAGGATTGGTCCCACAGTAAAAAATGACTTATTTATCTAAATTTTAAATAAAGCGCTACCACAGCGCCCAGTGTAATTGCTGAGTTCCAGCAATCATGTCAAATTAAGAAGAATGTTATTTCTTGGAGTCCAATTGTCTCATTTATCACATTTATAAGGTCAAAGTCCAAAATCAGTTCAATTAAGTCCCACAGTCAATCGTTTCACTGTTAAAAGCGATGCAACCTAGTAATATCAGAAAAATATCGCTAAATACATGTTGGTACGAATATGTGACGCAACCGTTGTAACTCAAACGGACTGATACCGTTAGAAAGTCAATGAAATGTAGTTTTTGAAACTGTCTCTATTTCTTCAGCGCGCGCTAACGGCTAGGATTGGTCCCACAGTAAAAAATGACTTATTTATCTAAATTTTTAAATGAAGCGCTACCACAGCGCCCAGTGTAATTGCTGAGTTCCAGCAATCATGTCAAATTAAGAAAATGTTATTTCTTGGAGTCCAATTGTCTCATTTATCACATTTATAAGGTCAAAATCTAAAATCAGTTCAATTAAATCCCACTGTCAATCGTTTCACTGTTAAAAGCGATGCAACCTAGTAATATCAGAAAAATATCGCTAAATACATGTTGGTACGAATATGTGACGCAACCGTTGTAACTCAAACGGACTGATACCGTTAGAAAGTCAATGAAATGTAGTTTTTGAAACTGTCTCTATTTCTTCAGCGCGCGCTAACGGCTAGGATTGGTCCACAGTAAAAAATGACTTATTTATCTAAATTTTTAAATAAAGCGCTACCACAGCGCCCAGTGTAATTGCTGAGTTCCAGCAATCATGTCAAATTAAGAAAATGTTATTTCTTGGAGTCCAATTGTCTCATTTATCACATTATAAGGTCAAAGTCCAAAATCAGTTCAATTAAGTCCCACAGTCAATCGTTTCACTGTTAAAAGCGATGCAACCTAGTAATATCAGAAAAATATCGCTAAATACATGTTGGTACGAATATGTGACGCAACCGTTGTAACTCAAACGGACTGATACCGTTAGAAAGTCAATGAAATGTAGTTTTTGAAACTGTCTCTATTTCTTCAGCGCGCGCTAACGGCTAGGATTGGTCCCACAGTAAAAAATGACTTATTTATCTAAATTTTTAAATAAAGCGCTACCACAGCGCCCAGTGTAATCTGAGTTCCAGCAATCATGTCAAATTAAGAAGAATGTTATTTCTTGGAGTCCAATTGTCTCATTTATCACATTTATAAGGTCAAAGTCCAAAATCAGTTCAATTAAGTCCCACAGTCAATCGTTTCACTGTTAAAAGCGATGCAACCTAGTAATATCAGAAAAATATCGCTAAATACATGTTGGTACGAATATGTGACGCAACCGTTGTAACTCAAACGGATGATACCGTTAGAAAGTCAATGAAATGTAGTTTTTGAAACTGTCTCTATTTCTTCAGCGCGCGCTAACGGCTAGGATTGGTCCCACAGTAAAAAATGACTTATTTATCTAAATTTTTAAATAAAGCGCTACCACAGCGCCCAGTGTAATCTGAGTTCCAGCAATCATGTCAAATTAAGAAAATGTTATTTCTTGGAGTCCAATTGTCTCATTTATCACATTTATAAGGTCAAAGTCCAAAATCAGTTCAATTAAGTCCCACAGTCAATCGTTTCACTGTTAAAAGCGATGCAACCTAGTAATATCAGAAAAATATCGCTAAATACATGTTGGTACGAATATGTGACGCAACCGTTGTAACTCAAACGGACTGATACCGTTAGAAAGTCAATGAAATGTAGTTTTTGAAACTGTCTCTATTTCTTCAGCGCGCGCTAACGGCTAGGATTGGTCCCACAGTAAAAAATGACTTATTTATCTAAATTTTTAAATAAAGCGCTACCACAGCGCCCAGTGTAATTGCTGAGTTCCAGCAATCATGTCAAATTAAGAAGAATGTTATTTCTTGGAGTCCAATTGTCTCATTTATCACATTTATAAGGTCAAAGTCCAAAATCAGTTCAATTAAGTCCCACAGTCAATCGTTTCACTGTTAAAAGCGATGCAACCTAGTAATATCAGAAAAATATCGCTAAATACATGTTGGTACGAATATGTGACGCAACCGTTGTAACTCAAACGGACTGATACCGTTAGAAAGTCAATGAAATGTAGTTTTTGAAACTGTCTCTATTTCTTCAGCGCGCTAACGGCTAGGATTGGTCCCACAGTAAAAAATGACTTATTTATCTAAATTTTTAAATAAAGCGCTACCACAGCGCCCAGTGTAATCGCTGAGTTCCAGCAATCATGTCAAATTAAGAAGAATGTTATTTCTTGGAGTCCAATTGTCTCATTTATCACATTATAAGGTCAAAGTCCAAAATCAGTTCAATTAAGTCCCACAGTCAATCGTTTCACTGTTAAAAGCGATGCAACCTAGTAATATCAGAAAAATATCGCTAAATACATGTTGGTACGAATATGTGACGCAACCGTTGTAACTCAAACGGATTGATACCGTTAGAAAGTCAATGAAATGTAGTTTTTGAAACTCTCTCTATTTCTTCAGCGCGCGCTAACGGCTAGGATTGTCCACAGTAAAAAATGACTTATTTATCTAAATTTTAAATAAAGCGCTACCACAGCGCCCAGTGTAATTGCTGAGTTCCAGCAATCATGTCAAATTAAGAAAATGTTATTTCTTGGAGTCCAATTGTCTCATTTATCACATTTATAAGGTCAAAGTCCAAAATCAGTTCAATTAAGTCCCACAGTCAATCGTTTCACTGTTAAAAGCGATGCAACCTAGTAATATCAGAAAAATATCGCTAAATACATGTTGGTACGAATATGTGACGCAACCGTTGTAACTCAAACGGATGATACCGTTAGAAAGTCAATGAAATGTAGTTTTTGAAACTGTCTCTATTTCTTCAGCGCGCGCTAACGGCTAGGATTGGTCCCACAGTAAAAAATGACTTATTTATCTAAATTTTTAAATAAAGCGCTACCACAGCGCCCAGTGTAATGCTGAGTTCCAGCAATCATGTCAAATTAAGAAGAATGTTATTTCTTGGAGTCCAATTGTCTCATTTATCACATTTAAAGGTCAAAGTCCAAAATCAGTTCAATTAAGTCCCACAGTCAATCGTTTCACTGTTAAAGCGATGCAACCTAGTAATATCAGAAAAATATCGCTAAATACATGTTGGTACGAATATGTGACGCAACCGTTGTAACTCAAACGGACTGATACCGTTAGAAAGTCAATGAAATGTAGTTTTTGAAACTGTCTCTATTTCTTCAGCGCGCGCTAACGGCTAGGATTGGTCCCACAGTAAAAAATGACTTATTTATCTAAATTTTTAAATAAAGCGCTACCACAGCGCCCAGTGTAATTGCTGAGTTCCAGCAATCATGTCAAATTAAGAAAATTGTTATTTCCTGGAGTCCATATGTCTCATTTATCACATTTATAAGGTCAAAGTCCAAAATCAGTTCAATTAAGTCCCACAGTCAATCGTTTCACTGTTAAAAGCGATGCAACCTAGTAATATCAGAAAAATATCGCTAAATACATGTTGGTACGAATATGTGACGCAACCGTTGTAACTCAAACGGATGATACCGTTAGAAAGTCAATGAAATGTAGTTTTTGAAACTGTCTCTATTTCTTCAGCGCGCGCTAACGGCTAGGATTGGTCCCACAGTAAAAAATGACTTATTTATCTAAATTTTTAAATAAAGCGCTACCACAGCGCCAGTGTAATCGCTGAGTTCCAGCAATCATGTCAAATTAAGAAATGTTATTTCTTGGAGTCCAATTGTCTCATTTATCACATTTATAAGGTCAAAGTCCAAAATCAGTTCAATTAAGTCCCACAGTCAATCGTTCACTGTTAAAAGCGATGCAACCTAGTAATATCAGAAAAATATCGCTAAATACATGTTGGTACGAATATGTGACGCAACCGTTGTAACTCAAACGGATTGATACCGTTAGAAGTCAATGAAATGTAGTTTTTGAAACTGTCTCTATTTTTCAGCGCGCGCTAACGGCTAGGATGGTCCCACAGTAAAAATGACTTATTTATCTAAATTTTAAAAAGCGCTACCACAGCGCCTGTAATCGCTGAGTTCCAGCAATCATGTCAAATTAAGAAGAATGTTATTTCTTGGAGTCCAATTGTCTCATTTATCACATTTATAAGGTCAAAGTCAAAATCAGTTCAATTAAGTCCCACATCAATCGTTTCACTGTTAAAAGCATGCAACCTAGTAATATCAGAAAAATATCGCTAAATACATGTTGGTACGAATATGTGACGCAACCGTTGTAACTCAAACGGACTGATACCGTTAGAAAGTCAATGAAATGTAGTTTTTGAAACTGTCTCTATTTCTTCAGCGCGCGCTAACGGCTAGGATTGGTCCCACAGTAAAAAATGACTTATTTATCTAAATTTTTAAATAAAGCGCTACCACAGGCCCAGTGTAATCGCTGAGTTCCAGCAATCATGTCAAATTAAGAAGAATGTTATTTCTTGGAGTCCAATTGTCTCATTTATCACATCTATAAGGTCAAGTTCAAAATCAGTTCAATTAAGTCCACAG